>CM055656.1:19660921-19890921 GCA_029378335.1 Agrilus mali
TAATATATCTGCTTTATCTTTATCGGTAAATACCAGCCCGTTTGGTCCATGCAACGTCGGTATTTTTTCAACCTTTTTTGTGAATGATTTGACACATTTCCACAGTGAGTTATCTTTAATATTTAATTTGCTTAGCTTATAGTACCATTCTTTGTTTTTTTTTACACTTTATTTTTTGTTTGATCAATTTACTAATTTCGAATCTTTTCTTATTAATATTTACATCTCCTGATCTTTGGTAGATTTTTCTTAATCTATTTCTTTCTCTTATTAAATCTTTAATTTCTTGGCTAAATTTAACCGCGTGATTTTTTATTTTTTCTTTTGGTATTGATTTATCGATTGCTTCACTGATTATATCAGTGAAGCTTTCTACCGCCCAATCTACAGCTTGTTTATCTTTTAATTTTATATTAAGATTTAATTGCTCAGACACTATTTGTCTGAATCCTAACCAATCAGCTCTTTTGTAATTTAAAAAGTCTCTCCTCCATCATC
Source organism: Agrilus mali (assembly GCA_029378335.1). Classification (NCBI taxonomy): domain Eukaryota; kingdom Metazoa; phylum Arthropoda; class Insecta; order Coleoptera; family Buprestidae; genus Agrilus; species Agrilus mali. The sequence continues at coordinate 19,661,420 of CM055656.1, forward strand.
AATGTTTGTTTATCTAATGTCAAAATTATTGGCAAGTGATCCGAATTTAGGTCATCAATTACTTTTAGAGAATGTCGATTTTTAACATTTTTTAGGAGTGCTAAGTCAATGATGGAGGGGAGATGATTATAATTGTATGAGTGATGTGTGTAGCCATCCGGAGCAAGGAGTACATACCCTATTTTTTGTACTAATTTTTGCAGCACGTTCCCGCTGTGGTTGGTTGTGCTGCAGTGCCAAGCTGTATTCTTGGAGTTGAAGTCTCCCATCACGATGACTGTTGTCCCCAGGTTGTAAATTTTCCATAGGTCCTTTTCGTCTGGTATGTTCTGTGGTGGTACGTATGCGGAGACCAGTACCATGTTGTTGGACAGCTGTATTGCCAGTGCCTCCATTGTGGTTGGTTCCTGTTGCAGCTGTGTGCTTGTTATTTTATTGTCGACTAGAATAAGCAGTCCTCCTCCTGCAGTGTCTCCAGCTCTATCTTTTCTGTATACGTCAAAACCGTGTGCTTTAATGTTTTTTTTGGATGTGAGTTTCGTTTCGTTTACCAAGGCTATATGTATACCGTTAGCCTTTATAAAATATAGCAATTCGTCGACTTTGTGCTCTAATCCATTGGCATTCCAGTGGGCAATTTGTATTTTATTGAGCAGTTTATTTTGTACTGCCATTTTGATTTATTACTTCGATAAAAACTAGGAGTTGTTGCTCCTTTGATTGGGTTTGTTGGAGGCGCTGATTTAGCTCCTTCACTAACTTGAGTAGTTCTTGCACATCACATAGTGCTTTTAGTTTTTTGAGCTCTTCAAAAAGCTCGAATACATCCTAGAAGTCTTGCTCTTGTGTGAAACCAATAGGGTTATTTTTTCTTGTTGTGTTTGTCCAAGCTGTCGTTTTTGGTTGGGCGCTGGCACCTGCTCCTGGTAAATTAGGATAATTTTGTTGATTGTTTATTGGCGGTTGTGGTTTCCGCTGTTGATTTTTGGCTTGTTGGGAATTTCTTTGAGCTTCCTTTCTTTGCTCGATGGCCTGGCGTCTTTCTTTGTACACTTCGCACTTTGTGCTGTTTGCTCTGTGTTGTCCTTTGCAGTTGACACAGTATGCTGTGCCCAGCTGATCTTTTTTGGGGCAGTCTCTTGTCGAGTGAGTTTGGTCGCACTTGGCACACTTTGGTTTTGCGTGGCACAATTCTGATCCGTGGCCGAAGGCCTGACAGTTATAACAGTTGGTTTTTATTGCGTGAATTCCTATAGTTTTTAATTTGTTTTTGAACTTAACGCTAATTTTATTAATAAAGTTTATTGGGGTGAAAGAGGTGACTGAAGATTTTGAAATGTTCATATAAATAGACTTAGACACAATTGTGTTGTTTTTCCGTGTCTCTATAATATTTGGGTTGTAGCCGTTGTTTTTGGCTATTACTTTAATTGTGTTCATAATATTAAATAGTAGATATATTAAACTTGTTAATCGTGTCGCTCTATCCTCTTTTTCGTAGATTTCCAATTATGGAAATCGAAACAGAGCTTTATTAAGATGTATTGGGAAATACTGACAGAAATACTAAATTATTAAATTCGAAACTAGAGGATGTTACTATAATATTAAATGAATAACATATTTATTATTAAAATTTAACGATACAGTTAACAAAGTTGGGACCAATAAAAAACTATTCAACATAATTTACTAACAATACCCAGCAAGGTAATGAAAAATTATTCGAATGAAACTCGTGATACCTAATACAGTAGTAGGTACTTACATCATTCATAACATCTCCACGAAAACTAAGAAGACTGAAAAACAGAGTTTAAATTTAAGTTTACAGTTACCCGAAATTCCAGCTGCTGGGAGAATACTTGATGGATCTAAACTATCAAAACTTGTGCCTCTCAATTCGAAATAATTAAAACAAGAAAATTTTAATAATGCCCCTGCAAAATTAAACAATTTTCAGAATAAAATCCAAACAGAAGAAGAATGAAACTTTTCCCAAATAAATGAAAATTACTGGATCACAATTCCTGGCCTTTTATTTACAATCGTTTCCTGCAAATCAGTCCATTGTTGCAACCCCAAAACTTTCTGTTCAAAGAACAACAACGATAAAATTCCAGTGGTTTGTTACGAAGCACCTCCAGGAATTTCAAGAAAAAATAAAAAAAACTATCTAGAAAATCCGCCATTTGTTTCTTTAAAAAAAAATAAACGTCACAATTTAAAAAAAGATAATTCTATTATTATTTTGTGTTAGAATTCCATATTAATATTATTACTATGCAGAACTAGTCACACATATATGATTACAATGTTTCTAAAATCATTGTAGTCTATGTATTAAAAAATAAATAAATTGTACTTAAAACAGTTCATGACTTTCTAGTATTTTCTTTTTTTCCTACATTTTGATATATAATATAATTTTTCATTCAACATGTGTTATATATGTTACCATCTGTAATCAGACGCATCTTTACATATTTAATGGATACAATGCAATTAGACCCTTCTTTTCAATGCTTGCAAATTGCCTTTAGAATGATCATGATAACTAGACAATACTGTATGAATTTTGTTTTTTACTAATCGATGTTGCTCATTTTAGCTTAAGACTAGTCTTGGTTCTTTTAATAATGTGTACTATTTTTAAAAATCTTTTTTTTTTCAAAAGGGAACTAAACCTATTTCATGTAAATAAAAATATATTTTCTTTAGAATAAAATGACAAATAATAATATTTTTATAAGAATTAAAAAAAAAATATTTTTATCATAATAACTATCATAACTTTAAAAGTTTAACATTCTTCACATTCATAGCGCGAATTTGAAACTTTTCTTTTAGTAGGTATTAGGATTATTATCAAACCTCCGGTGGTGTATTGCCAAAATCTAACCACATGAAATAATTAATTTTGCGGAAATATATACTGATAATATTAATTAATGCTGTACAAGTTAATTACATTGTTTTTGTTATTTCTGGTCTCAGTATTGTCGCAGCAGTTACCTACTAAACTGGGTAAGTTATGTATTACTTTTTTAATTGTGTATTATAAATTACCAAACAAAATTTTTAACATGTATAAAACATCATTCGTATTTTCTTTTAAAAATTGTTTATTTTCTCCGAATGTTTACGTATATTTCCATTTAGTAAAATATGTACCGGGTGGGCAAGTTTTGTTGTTTGTAGAGGACCAATCGGTAATTCTAAGAGTTACAGTCCTTTTTTAATGATGTATCTATTAAAAAATTAGCGTCATCTTTTGTTTTCGGGTTAAGAAAAAGTTGCAAAGCTTTTCCCTACATGTCTTTTTGTTGTTTCTAATTAAGAAAAGAAAAATAATATTGATATTATTTGAGCGTTTCTTTGCTTAATAGAATACACAGGCGTCAGAACAATAAAAATTAAATCATATATATCATATACTTCCGAGTTTTAACAAAAAGTTGGGTTTTTTAAATAGCAATCATAGTTGGATATCCTTTAGTTAACACGACAGTTTTTTCTTCTTTTCAATTAAATATGTACACAGGGTGTACCAACAGTTCGTGACTGAAAAATTTTTCTTTTATTATGATCGGTTTTACAAAAATATAGTAACACTTTCGTTAAATGTAACTTTCGATGATACAAAGTGTACCGTTCCACCTGGTCACTGCTTAATAACTTCAGTTTTTTTATTGGAACGCCATCTTTTGAAATCATCGTTGAAAATAGAGATCAGTCTGATAACCAGCTATTGGGTCGGAGCTGTACCATTTCGGCCTAATTAGTATTTTAAAAAAAAGTGATATCTACTGATAGTATCTCAAAAAAAATCATTAATTATAGAATTACCTTTTGTTTCATATCTACACATTTATTTCGTCTTAATGAAAATGAAACTGAAAACCTTTTTAAGTTCTTGAAATAGAGTTTTTATTTTTTTTTTTTAATGGCACGATTATTTTAGAATTTGTCGGAGATAGACTCCAATATGAATTAATGATATCGAAAATTTATTAAATTGTAGATTTGGAATGCGAAAAAAAAATGTTCTATTTAGAAAAAGTAAGTTCTGTTTTAAACTTTAAAGATTACAAATTACAAAACTGAATTTAATCTCGCCAAAAACACACCAACGTAATTGGAGTCTTTTTATATATAAATTTAAAGATTACAATTTTTATACTTCATATCCGTAAAGACAAAATTAATTAAATTTAGATATGAAACGATGGGTAATTCTATGTTCAACACAAAGGTGACAACTCGGACCGTCGTCTTACCTTTTTTAATTTCGGAAATATTTTTTTTCTCTGAGATTGTGTAATAATCATTATTTTTTTAAAAGAATGCTTGATCACACTGAAATTGTGCAACTTTAACATATGGGGTCATCAAAGTGACCTTTATTTTCTAAGAAAATTTCAAAATGCAGTGTTCTATTTAAAAAATGAAGCTCAGAAGCGTTCAAGTAAAACATAACAATTTTTTTTATAACACTAATGAGTTCATTAGGTAACACTTTCACTTGAATGATAATTTCGTAAAACCAATTATAAAGGCATAACCATCCATACACGCACTATTGGCTTACGCATTCGTAGACATTTAATGATTTAATAACAAAAATAACCCTTTCCAAGTTTACCATTATTAGTTCTAGGGAAAGGTCTGTTATCTATACGGAAATGATCAGTTGTTGGTCACTTTAAAGTGTAAAATAGGAATTCCTGTTTTTCACAATTTTAATAGGTATCCATTTCATCTTAAATATGTAAAATGTCTTACGAATAAATATGATATTTTAAGATGCTTTACTTCAAGTATAACCAATAACAATAAAAATTCTAGTATGGCTACCAAAACTTTAACAGTTATGCGAGAATAATTCTGATTGCATTTGCAGTAGGTAGTTTCTTCAGCATAGTCAATATACAGGGTGATAGTTTTCAGCCTACGCCTTAGACGTATCTCCGGACTGAATTGGAATAATATAAAATATTTTCCATCTTTTATCACTTCCAGTTTTACCGGAAGTTAGCGTTAATTTCGTTATTTTAAATGGAACCCCCCATATTTTTATATTTTCGGATTTCTCATCAAAATTATGGTTACGTTGATAATACAACCCTGACTTAATTCTTAACAGTTTTTGAGTTATTTCATTTTTTCAATTTTTTTTGTGTTTGCAGCATTTCCTTTTATCGCAGTTATCTTCTAAAATAATTGATAATAATATGTACATAATCTTTGGATAACTTCTTAACGATTTAGTATGGTACCGACGTCTCAAATTTAAAAAAAAATTAATAAAGGTGTCATATCATAAACTAAAAATGTCAACCCATATTTTTCTTTATGCCATTACATCAATCATGTAGTCCTCAGTAAAAGATGTTAAAACACTATGCGTCTAAAATTGATATCTTTTGAAAAAAATTATCCATTTATCATTTTGTACAGTTACGTAGTCGTCCTTTAAATATCCAAATTTTGCCCATTTTGTGTATATCTATCATAAGAAACATTATTTCTTTTACACTATACAAAGCAGACATTCTTATTAAGTAATTCTGTCTCATATTCAAATTTATAATATTAAAAGTACTATTTTGCAGCATAACGGTTTAAACAAATATGTCGGCTCTGGATGTGGAACAAATTTACTTGTATCCTCTTGAAAATGCCCAAAATCATCACACAGATACGTATGAATTCGTTCACGATGAAGAAAATCCAATTCCTGTATTACGACGAGGTCAAAAATTTACACTGGCTCTTAGATTTTTAGAAAGGGGGTACGATACAAAAAACGACGTAATAAGATTAATTTTTAGTTTCGGTGAGTATTATTATTGAAGTATATACATAGAGTATTCGAGGGAAGGGGAGGATATAATGAATATCTTGTTAATGAACTTATTTAAATATTTTAAGATGCATTCTATATTTATTATACTTAATTGTACCAAAAAACTGAAGAATTTATGTATTTTCTCTAAAACCTACATCCTTATAAATCATTAATCGACCTTAACAAAACTTTTAATTAAATATGGAACAAAATGTACATGTAGGTAGACATCTTTTTGTGTTTCGAGCAATGACTTCATTAATGAATTAATATAGGCAAGAGAAAATGGTGTAAAATTTACATTTTGTTGGGTAACTGTCTAGATTTGGGTACCTACCCTAAAATGGGGTGAAAACGGGTGATGGTGATATAAAGTGGTATAAATTGTAACTGTGTATATACGACATTACTGTCAATGTTATAGGTGCAAGAGAGCGGAGACCTTGTAGAACACTAAAAGAAAGTTTTTAGCCGAGGGCGGAGGGGTATAGGCGGAGGGTGGGGTGGAAATGGAAAATCAAACAGATAACACAGGAAAATATCTTTTTAGTAAATTGATATTTCATTCACTTCGCGATATCTGGGCTAGGTTATGGTATGAAAAGATTCCACCTTCTCCCCCAACCAATGTTATTTGAAAAAACAACGTGGGATAGGTAAAGGGGAGAAGGGGGAGGGCCTTTACATACCATAACTTAACCCACATATCGCAATATGAATGAAACGTAAGCTTGGTAAATAAGTTGTCTTTGTTTATAGTTTCGAGTATTTCTTTCCACTCCTGTATCCCTCTTCAACTGAGAGCCATCTCGTATACACAATTACAATTTACCACATTCTAACTTTTCATGTACACCTGTGTACTGAAAAAAAAAACAATTTTCTAGAAAACGCGGGTTTGGGGAGAAAGGGGCAGGTGGGAGACATTTGCACACATACATGTCACAAAGTGGTCAATCCAGAGAAAAACATTTTTTCGAAATAAATGTCGGGTTGGGTGGGGATTTGGTAAGGAGGGACCTTTACGCACCTTAAGTCACATATCACAAGGTGAATGCAACGTCAATTCCAGAGAAACCCCTTTTTTCTAAATAAGATTGGTTCAAGTGCAAGGGTGAAATCCATGTGAAAAAATGGTCTCCGTTGCTCAACATTTATGTATATATTCTTGTTCAGTACATCGAGTACTACAACATACCCGAGTTTTAAGGAAATCAGATAGATTTCCTTAAAATTCTATAATTTGTTACCAAAAAGTACTAGTGTCGTATTTAACTTATAGGGTTTAAACTATGCATTCATTGCTGTGTTCTGCAGCGGTGTCAAAATTTCCATTCTTTTTTAATACACATAGAAAGCACTCTATTTCGGTATACCTATGAATGTCAGATGGTTTGTTGTAATCATTGTTTATATTTTAGGACCAGATCCTCTAACAATTAAAGGAACCCAAGGCATAGTAACTGTGGATCCAACTAAAAAGTATGCAGATACTGGTAAATTATGGAATGTTGGATTGTTGGCAATAATGGAAAACACTCTTACAGTAGAGGCAAGACAAAAAAAAAGTCAATATACTTAACTTACGAAACTTGCTTATTAGTTCCTACAAAGAAAAACATCTTTTCATTATAATTTAGGGTATTCTGGCATAATGAATAGTAATTATGCAAATAATAAAATCAATATTTTTAGTTGAACGTTAAACGTGGTGATTTGCCATATTTAGGTTAATTAAGTAATTTTCAGTGTCGAATGCATACGTATAGACAGGGAAAAACAATAATTCAATTTCAATCAAGAGTATTTTTAAAAGTACATTAAACTCTAAAAAGCCCTCCAACATGGTAATAAGTGTTATATTATAAGCCGGAACAGCACGTGTGTATGTTCTGTAGAATTGCAGAATCCAAGAAAAAAATTATGTTGTGTATTGTTTTGATATGATGACTAAGATTTAACAATACTTACAATAATTTAGCGTATTTTCGCATTTTCACGCTTTTAATCTGCTGAAATTAATTGTAGTAAGAAGCAAGTTGGACAAACTAAAGGCTCAATTTATTTTAGGTTCAAAGAACGTTCAGTTCATACTAGGCATGGTAGAACAGAAAAATCTAGTGTTGCCCGAAATATATTCTTACTGGAAATAATTGGTACTGACAATCAGAAGATAATTAGATAGATAAAAAATAGTTACCTGTTTGAAAGCTTTGAAAGTTTGCTTTTTTACAAAAACAAATAAAATTTTCTAGTGTTTTGGCGTTTGGTTTGAGCTATTTAGTTTGCTCTACAATACTGCCTAAACTTTTAGATTGTAGAATGTGCGTGGTATCTCATTTCCGATACTTTTGGGGGGTATCTCTCTTATTGTTAAAGATAGTGGGTTACGCTTTCCATCACAGTGTGCTACTTTTGTGATTTTAAATATGGCACTGGCAGAATTTTCATATTCCTTTTTGGTATTTGAAATCCAGGCTGGAATTGAAAAGTATCACCGTCGAGGCACCTCCCCTTATCTCAGTTATCATTAAACTTATCAAAGAGGTTAAAACGTATTTTTAAATATCCGTAGAATGTAGTGGTGTAGTCAGTTTTTTCCAGCACCTTTCGTTTTTTAGTTATGTTGCAAACAAGTATGTATATATATAATGCTTTATTTGTAATTTTAAATTATTTACAAAAAATCACAAAACTGTAAAAAAAACTTAACTTAATTACTACTTACTACTACACTAAACCAACCCTTTTCGCCCTCCCTATTTCTAGCTTATCTTACAACCTTGTTTCTCATTATTTTTTTTAGTAGGGTCAGTCCACTTCCATCGTCATTTACCAGCTCTTTACATTTTTCCCATAATTTGTTCAACTCACATCATCCCAATACATGCCTCAAACATTTTATTTCCCTATTACAGACTAAATCTTCTGTCCTTTTCCTTTCTCCAATATTTGTATCCTCTACACTTATTCGCTGTCTTAAACCTATTTCTAAATGCTTTGGTATCCATTCCCTTTGCCAGTTTCTCCCCATGATTTCTCTTAGTCTTGCCGCATATCTTGACTCCCTAATTCTTTTTAAATCATCCCTTCTTATTATTTCGTTACATCTTTTTCTTACCATTTTCTAAATATTTTTGTATTTTTGCCCTCCCTTCACCTTTCTACCACCTGTTCTTGATTAATTTTCAAATCCTGCATAGCGGCATAGCCTTAATTCTCTCCTTATCATACCAGTTGTTTTTTCCCATATTTAATATCCTCCTCCTCCATATTTCTTTCCTAATACTTATCCCCCTTTTCTAATTTTCTCAGCCTTTCCTTATATTTAACTACCCCTTTTATTGTTTTTTCCCACATCTTCCCATTTTTATTTTGTGTATATTGTTTCCAACAGTATTTTTTTTTTCACATCCCCAAATCTCCACCCCATAAAATACTAAAAACACTATACTCCTCATTACCACATTAAATGACATTATTCACTTTCTCCATATATCTCTATATCCTTCGCGTAGGTATGTTATGGACCATATTCTCTTCTTACCTACCACTAATCCCCCTTCCCTTATCTTGCTCATTTAATTTTATTAAGTCACTTAAATATATATTCAAAAGCTGTGCACTCAACTTTCATCCTTATCTAACCCCCTTTGTCGTCCACTGCTTTTCCTTTTTTTAATGCTTCTATTCCCTTTACTATCTCTTCTCTGCGTAATTAAAACCTATACGTATATTGTATTATTTTTTATATTTATTAAGCAAATTGTGGGCTTTCCAAAAATATGTAATTATATGCAATTATTTTCCTACACAAGCGAGGAATTTAATATTTTCTAAAATTCTCTTTTATGTCTAATTAGTAATTAGTAGGTTATGACTAAGATTCGTTAAAAACAAAATCGATCTAATCAATTATTATACTAGATATGTAATAATTTCAAAGTTAATTCAAAAGATCTGTATTAATTGTCAACTATTAATTATTGATTACAACATTTTACTTAAATACGATAAAATCGTTGAATTGTATTTAAAACAATTATTGTTTTATTTCTTAAAAAATAAGGGAGACATCTCACAAATGTATAGAAAATGGGATACCCGTTTTGTTGTAATTATTCATTAAATATTAAAACACTGATAGTAATACCCTTATTTTCATCACATTTGAAATACTACTTCCCCTTCTATTGGAAATATAACCATTGAAAATTTTAAATAAAAATTGCACATCAGTATAATTCCCATATAATGTATATTTATGTGCGACTTTTTAGGTATATTCACCACCAGATTGCCCTGTAGGAATATGGAATCTTAAAGTAGAGACAAATATCCAAAAAACAAGTGAACCCAATAAGGTTCAAATTTACGAAAATGATATATATCTACTATTCAATCCATGGAATTGTGGTAGGTAAAATTGTCTTCATTTATGAGAGCCGTAGAAGTCATAAATAACAATCTCTCACACTTGCAATTTGACAGTTAGGGTTAAGATTTGCGACAATTAAATAAGAAAACATTAACAAATATTACCTACTTAAATCTAATGATCTTCGTTTTACAACTACCTACTAATGCAGGAAAATCAAATAGACTTCTGTGAAATTAAATGAAACACAAACACTCAAACCCTTTTCCTTTCCTACTTCATTATTTGTATAGTAGTGTAATATTTACTTATAGACGATTTAGTGTGCATGCCTGAGAAAAGATTACTTGACGAATATATATTAACTGATGTTGGTAAGATATGGGTTGGTCCGTATGGTTCGAGTAGGGGTCGCGAATGGGTTTTTGGACAATTTGACGCCTGCATTTTACCTGCAACAATGCTTATGTTTGAACGATCTGGTCTATCACCGACAAGGTACAAAACAAGTCTAAACATTTTTAAGACATTTTCATTTGTTGAATATTTCCCCTAATTATTTTGAAGCCGAGGAGACCCAATTAAAGTTGTTCGCATAATTTCTAAGCTTGTAAATTCTAATGACGATGATGGTATCTTGATTGGTAAATGGGACGGGGAATATGAAGATGGTACGGCTCCTGCAGCATGGAGCGGTTCCATTGAAATACTAGAAAAATTTTTAGATACGCAAGAGCCAGTAGGCTACGGACAATGTTGGGTCTTTGCTGGAGTTATTACAACAAGTAAGTATACTTGAATATAGTTGTTAACGTTGGGTTTATGACTATCGCTCAAGGCTTTAAGTTCTCTACGATTTATCAACTCGCGTGGACAATATCTCCAAGAGGCTCTCATTGTGTGTGATTCAAGCCTCCGAATTCCTGAAAATGTCCACCCGAGTCGGTAAAAAGTCGAGAAGTGAAGGATAGTCAAGAAGTCCGAAAATCTGCAACTAGCTAATGATGGCCGTGAAAGTTTCCATTTAATGTACCTATCTGTACCAAAAATTAAGAATACTAAACTCATGGTAAGCAATTTATTGAAACTATCAGACATGGGTTGCGAAGTCGAATTTATTTGTTAAGCATGTTCAATAAAGACCTAATTTTACCTACTTTATATAACGGATTGGTATAAATTCGGTCCAAAATGCCTAATGACCGTGTAGAGATACCTACGTAAATTCCCTCCCGATAATTATTCATCATCTACGTAAATTTGGTCTCATAGCTCAGGATCTCGGGACCAAATGCATGAACTCGTTTAATAATAAATTTAATTTAGTTATATATAATTTGACATTTAAATTTTTTGTTAAAAACAAAAACGACTATTTAGAAAGAAAACGGGGGTGTGGCTGTGTTTTGGACACGGCCGTTTGTTGTACGTGAATACGTCTCGTAACGGGTAGTAGTTTCTATAATGCATAATTTCAACCGTCCTAGCTGCAGATGTACTGGCACCGTCGTTGATACTCTCGGCCGCATTAATTACTTTAAATTGCCGGCATTGCTTGACTCGATCATATGGTGTTTTATTGGTACTATTCGATTGCTGTTGACATGCTCTTTTCAACCGTATACGATCTCTATATTTTGATTTGGCTTTTCGACGCGTATAGGTCGACATTATATAGGTATTTGTGACATTTTTTTTTTATTTTAACACCTTATTATATTCACAGTCACAATTTTACACTAATGTTTTATATATATAAGATAGATTTTGACGAGAGCTGACGATTGAATTTGAATGAACGTCGTAGCTTCACCGAGTCGAAAGTTATACCAAATTGAAATCTCGATACGCAGCAAAAATGCCTTCAAAATGGCGGGGCTCCCCCTCCGCCGCGCGCTATGTGTTAGTCTTTACTTAGCGTAATAAATTCTGTGATTCTTTAGCTATCCAGTGGTGTAATTGAAATTTGGATGGGGATGATAGATATGTAGCTACAACACTAAACTGTATCCCCCGATTTTGTTATCATTCGTTTTTTAGAATTGCGTACAATTTTAAAGACGTATTCACGTCAAAAATCCCAGAGGATGGGCTAAACTGAAAACCAATTTTTGTTTATATTCTAAAGAAAACATTTTTCTAAACAACGTCGATTGGTGGGAGGGTGAGAGGGGGAACTTTTACATACAACAACCTTAACCATTTGCCGAAAGACAATAATGGGTCATCAATATTTTAATCTACAGGTTGGTGTCTAATTCAGTATTGCAGCAGGTAGCCTGAATTATTTAATTGAATTTCATACCCATCACACAAATTAATGCGCGGGGCCTGATTTACGTACCAAAATTTTAATATTGAGACTCAACTTACGTAGGTAAACTTATACATACGGGAGGAAATTTACACTAAAATGTAATAGGACTGAATTTACGTTTTCCGTATATTACTTAACAACTTAACTTGTTCCTAAGTGTTATGTGTATTTATAGTACCTACCAATTTCTTAAATAGAACCCTCTATTTTAAAACCCCATTTATAATTTTATTTAATGTCAGCAATAAATACATAAGGTAGATATTATCTACTACAGTGAAGATTAGCAATAAACAAAATTTTGTTATTGGTGAATATTATTATTATAATATTCCAAACTGTGCAGTAGAATGCTTTTTAAATTTCATAAATTCATAAAATACCTACTTACGTAATTTTTAATTTGTAAAAATAGTATGTAGGGCTCTCGGAATTCCCTCAAGGGTGGTGTCAAATCTTGTTTCTGGGCATGATTCAAACTCCACTATAACAATTGACAAATATTTTGATGAAAAAAACACAGAATTGGAAGATTACAATACCGATTCAATTTGGAACTTTCATGTGTGGAACGATGTTTGGATGGCTAGACCCGATTTACCCGAAGGTAAGTGTAAATTTTATTTTTATTGTTTTACTTAAAAAAGAAAGTTTTACTTTAATTAGAATAATTTCATTGCCTGATAAAATTATTCTATTGTATATTGTACATGCTTAATTTTGAGCCATTACGACCTGACTAAGTATTTTATACCTCTAAAATCAAAAATATTTTCTCATGATTGATAGACAGAAGGCGACACAAAATGATAACAAGTTCAACTTCTCAATTGCCTGATAACTCTCACCCTACATTATTAGATTGCAGTATTCCATAGCTAAGTTATAGAAGAGGGGTGGTAGTTACCCTTTTTCTGTTTGATATAATTTAATTAGGGTCATGAAAAAATGTAATGATGTCTAGCGCCGGCGTTTGGGGGTGGGACTTCAAGCTCTAAGGGGAACCAAGAGTATAGATATTAGTAATATGTCGAAACAAAGGGTGCCTATGGCGCGGATGATGTCCCTGAATAAAACTATTAAAAAATAAATAAGTTAAAGGGAAAGTACCATATTATGTTAGGTTGTGAACTATTTTCTAGGCTATGGTGGTTGGCAAGCAGTAGACGCCACACCGCAAGAAACTTCAGATAGTGCCTATCAGTGCGGCCCTGCTTCAGTGTATGCCATTAAAAATGGTGCCGTTGGCTGCAATTACGATGTTCCCTTTATGATAGCAGCCGTTAATGCAGATATAATGCGTTGGAAAAGAAACCCTGAGTGTGATTTGGGATACTCAAAAATTTCTTGCAATAAATATCAGTAAGTAAAACCAGGTTTTTAGTTTTAAAGATCGTTTGTGAAACTTGGTTTTTGGCCATGAAATTAGTCGACAACATAATTGTGAATAATCCCTCCATATAACGTTTTTTAAAGCTTTACTTACTTCTCGATTTGAAATTTTTTACGCCATCGTTTATATAATGTTATTTTTTTTATATACTATAAAGTATTGGTCGGGTTATACTGACAAAGAAACCGTTTATGTATGATCCAAATGGTGACCGAGACCGAGAAGATGTTACATTGCAGTACAAATCGAAAGAGGGGAGTAGAGCGGAAAGATTATCCCTCTTAAATGCCGTTAGAAGTTCTCATATTGGCAAAGCGTGAGTAATTCTATTTCTAAATGTAATTATTTATTAAAATAAACTTGGTAAGTATGATTATTTAACAATGAAATAATTTGTAGTATTTATGAGTTACCAGACGCGGAATTGGGAGATGTTGATTTTGATTTAGAAGAATTAGATCTCATCAACATTGGCGATGATTTTAATTTGATCGTTAAAATGAAAAACAAGAGCAATGAAATTCGTCATGTTGAGGCACTTTTGTCAGCCAATAGTGTATTTTATACGGGAATAATACACAATTCCATTAAAAAAGCAGAACTGAAGTATTCATTAGCACCAAATTCAAGTAAGATAAAAGGGATATAACGTAAATATATATAGAGGCAATAAAATCAAATGGAATATGTGGAATTGAACTAAATAAAACACCAAAACCAAAAAATTCCATAGGAAACATTTAAAGCCTAAAATGCGTTCATTCAAAAATCTATTTTAAGCATTTAAAATATATATAGTTTTATCATTTCTTGTTTCGTCCATAATGGTGGCAATTTTTAGGTGAGGAAATGAAATTGGTTGTTCGATCAGACGAATATCTTGACAAACTTGTTGAGTATTGCAACATTAAGATATTCGCTATTGCTAATGTAACCGAAACTAGTCAAACTTGGGCTGATGAAGATGATTTTCAAGTAATCAAACCTAAAATTAAAATTAAGGTAAATCAATGTCGATCCTGAATCAACTGCAAAATAATAATAATAAGTTTTATGCCCCACAAAAATGACCAATCTTATTCATTTACTTCCTAACTGTTTTAGTTTACAAAAGACAGTTAAAAAGGCAAATTCATGCGTTCCTTTATGTTAAATATAAGTATTTAAAATCTATTTAAAAAATTATTAATTTCCGTTTGTTGTATTTTGCACAAATCGAGAGGGTGGCTTTATTTAAACTTTACTCTTGTGAAAACGGTAAGCTTAAGGACACGATGAATAGTAGTTTAAGTGACGTTCAAAGCTGGCTCTGAAACTTTACAAGGTTATTGGATATTCATGGATTAAATACTTTCCTTTTCACCAAAAGCTTCACACATACAGATTTTTACTAAATGAGAAGAAAGTAGATAATTAATGTATCTTTCCAAGAAAAAGAAATTGTAGAAACAAATCGACCCTATATTACATTGAAATCGATTTTATTTAAGGGTGGGGGTAGTTTTTAACCTTTTGGTGACATGATTAATTTGATAAACATATTTAAACTTGGTAGGTACCTGCTTAAATTTCATTCAAATTGCAGTTATCATCATCAGGTTATATCAAAAATTACTTCATTTTACACATTTTTTTCTCTGAAACTGTTGCAGATCTTTCTAAAAAAAATAATAAACCAATCCCTCAAAACAGTTCTTAACAATGAGCCTATCAAAAAATATTATAAACGTTTCCAAGTGTCAAATGTTATTAAAACACTATTAAGTAACCAAAGATAAATAGATTTTTTGTTGCCTTTATTACACTCTAACGGGCAAACGAAACGATTTGATATATTGACAAATAAGGTTAAATTGAATTGTTTTGATACCAAGAACCTACGTTTATTTTATGACCACAGAATTCAGAGACACCCTGTATTTAATGTTTTCTGATAATAGGTCCCATCCACAGTTCCCATAAGGACTCCAACAGTGATAACGTTAAGGTTTGTAAATCCTTTAAAGAAAATGTTAACCAACTGCCAGTTTAATATTTCTGGCCCTTCCATAATTCGAAGTCAAGTTATAAAACATCCTGATGTAAAACCTGGAGCTAAAGTGAAGATATCGACTGAAATTATACTAACTTCTGTAGGTGAGAAGAAGCTTGTTGCAACATTTAGCTCTAAAGAACTGTTGGATATTACTGGTTCGACGAAAATTGAAGTTTTTGACGATAATGAAGAATAAAATCGTATACATATATTTTTATATGTACGCTTAATGTCGCTTTTCAATGTTCGCTTAGATAAGTACTTTTCAGTGACGCATGAGATTGCAAAATTATAAAAAATAGTACATTACGTATCGAGGTCTGAAAAGCAGATATTTCAGACAGAGATACGTATAGTAATTTTTGTAATATTACAAGTTTACACATTAATCATGGGGTCTTTGAGATTTTATTATACTAAACGACTAAGATCACGTAAAACGAAGTGAAATTTGCCAAAAACGCATGTAATTATAACTAGATTACCGTCAAATAGTCGACTTCGGCGCATGCTCATCACAGTTTTGCGCATGCGTTTTTATGATAAATTTCATTTCGTCCCAGCTCAAAGCGGCCTAAAAAAAGCCCTTTTTGCTTAAGTTTTGTGGTAGGAAAAGTAAGTTTTCCGCCGTAATATGACAAAAATATATTAGTCTAGCACACCTTTTTTGTTTAGAATATATGGGTAGGTATGAAAAATCTATAATTTTTTATTAAAATTATTCGCAAAAGAACCATTCGTTTTGCATGCATTGAAATCTATATAATTTTCTATTAAAAATAAAGAAATATGCAAACTATGTACTAAGGATTACGGTTTTGAAATAGAATGCTGCATATGTATTTATTATAAAAGGTGGTATATAAAAACAATATAAAAAACAATTGTTGTGGAATAAACAAATTATTTTACGTTACACCTTTCCCATAAATTTATAGAATTTTTTATAATTTCCGTAAACAACTTTAAATAATTCTGCTGATGAAGGACTTAAAATTCGAAGACAATAGGATACGGCATGATGATCACAAAGCGGCATTAGTTGGTAGAGGCAATTATTTAAATGAAACTAAAAAAAAAAATATATGCGTTAGTCGAAGACTACTGATACCAGAAATGTAATAATGAAAATATAATACCCTATACAAACTTTTGATTTGACACTACTCATTTTTTTCTTTATTATCTTACTATATATTTTTGAGTTCTATATTTTTCGGTGCATTTAAATTTATTTTTTTTAATCCAAAACGGAGGCATTATTTCTTAATTTACTTACTAAAAAAATTGAAAAAGTATACTGGATATTCTAATATATTATAGTATTATCGACGTATTTTTAAGAATGGTTGAAATTAAATTAATTACGATACATTTATTGTGCAATTACTAAAAATGCTTACATCATTATTTCATAAGAATTTGAGAATAAGCATAACACTGATTGCTCAGAAAGTAATTAATAATTGTCCAACTAATATACAAAATGGCATAAATACTTTAGAGTATAAAAAAACAAAACTAGATCTGTATTGTACAGGGTGTCTCAGAACTCAGTGTACATTATGGTGTACATCATAGGTGTACATGCAGCAACCACAGATTCCTTAGATAAAAAATAGTCGATTTAAACACATCTAATTACATAAAAAATTGTTTCACTAACTCCTGAAAGGGTGGCAAAGTTGACAAAAAAACTTTTCTTTTCGGTTTATCAAAAACAATTCGTGTGATTTTATTAAAATTCGGTACATAGAAATGTCTACAGGGATGCTACTTTTAATATTATCAATTTTGGTGCAACGTAATAAACTTGATAAGCATGTCACATGTTAGTACCTTCTTAGGCTAGACTAAAGTTATTGTTCAACTCTACAAAAAAAATTAGAAAACTATATCTAATGTTACTAGTTTACATCCTTGTGGCATTTTAAGAAAACGAAGCAATTTGATATGTAGATAAATGCGGTTAAATCGACTTATTTTGATTCCAGTAACGTGTGATTGCTGCATGTACACTGAGTTCTGAAATCTGACCGTACACCGTCCAGTAAAGGTACATTTGCTCTATTGTAATCATTTAATAAGTAAATTAAAAAAACACTGAGAAATGCAGAACAAAAAACTAAAACGGCTAAAAATAGATAATTTCAATCACGTCCTTTAAGTTTACTCTAATAGTATTAATACAAACAGGTCAGTACCCTACTATACGTTAATGGATAACTGATGGTAGAAAAATAAAAAAAAAAGATCAAGTAGTAATTACAATTTTGAAATTTGTAGCATTTCCGGTTATATCGAAAGTTCATACCAACTTTTTTATTTTAAATTAAACACTCTACATCTTATTGCACCATTGAATTTATTCTATCTATTTAGAGTTTTATAACATGATTCTACCCGAAAATTCAACCATTTCGGAAATAAACGACCTACTATAAACTAAAGTGCTACGAATTGAATACATTTATAAAATGTAGATCAGGTATCGCAATCACTATAAGTATTATATGAATTTTTTCAGAAGTTTCCTACTATTAACCTAAATAAAATTGTAATACTACAAATGCGCCGTTCAAATGTGAATACTCCCCGAAAACTTGTTTTTCTCTTTTTAACACCCTGGGATACAGTGTACTGCCTTTAGACTAAGAATGAGAGGAGATTCGTAACTCATTTACTGTGCCTGCGTTGTTTTGATACCAAAATTGAAAGGGACGCCATTTTGTGGTATCAAACATTACATGGTAAGCAGTAAAAAAAATTGGAAATTGTGTGAAAAGTGTTGTTCAATTTATTTGTGTTTTTCATAAAATAGATTGGTTATTTGTTGTTCTTATGATTTTAAACGTCGAAGTGAAAAAACAAAGAAGCAGGAGTCACGTTTCAAAGTTAAAAAGAAATTGTTTATATTATTGTTAGTTAAAGAAATTCACGTTTAATTTGTTCGTAGCGAAAATCTGTAAGTAATTTAATAAACAGGGTGATAATGTTTAAATAAGTTTTTTTGATGGGAATCAGCTGTCAGTTTTCTCAAGAAAAAATTCTTAGAAAGATGTGAGAAGCAGGTTTGAAGTTTTTATTTTCATTTCAAATAATACTTTACTTATATCAAATGTGTTTTTTTTCTAAAAAACTTTTACTTTCAAGAAATGAACTCTCTTCACTACTACAAATTACCCATTATGCGCTACTGACTCCGACGTTCTTGTGCCAAAAGGCTTGAAAAATACATCACCTTATCGTTAAAAATTATAACTCCCCTCTCTTTTCTAGTCTAAGGTACTGCCTATCGTCTTGGCTTGAGTTACTTTTACAGTAACTGCGGTATTTCATTAGTCTACGAGTATGTAGTTTTCACATCTGTTATATGCTATGATATGTTTTTATATACTATTGTGCATAAACTTACTTTTACGTCAGGAAACAACGTAACCCGTTCATATTCGTTCAATATATCTGCAATTAAGTAGGGAGAAATTCGTGCGATGTATTTTCCATTAGAACCCAACTTAGTAGTTATTCTTTCCAACTTAAGGGCACAACCTGAGAGTTTTGCAACTTCATTTGTATTGATATGCAATTCAACATTACTTTTGAAACATAATTTGCTAAGTAAAATCCTATACAATTGTAAAAACGAAGGAAGTCGATCCATTATGAGAACTTTACGAAATTTCAGAAGATATTCTAAAATTGTCGAATTTAAAATAAAAACTTCGGTAAAATTAGTATCACTTTTCTCCATAAATAATGAAACGGTTACAGAAATGTAATCCATAAGGGAACTGGATATATAAAACTGTAATAATTGTATTTGTCAATTCATCTAAATGTAAATCGTATTAAAATACTTACTTGAACTGATTTGATCAAATTTAGCTCTACCTCAATAAGGGAATTTAAGATTAAATCGCTACTTTCACTCATACGAACATATGCTAGCAAAAATCTAAATAGCTTCTCCAAAGTGCTTTGCCATATTTGAGTTTTTGTTGAATTAAAATTACAACTTAAGACTGAACTACATTTTTTAAGTAATAAATTAGTTCCTTTTGTTTCGTTTTTGTGAAATTCATCAATCTGTAAAAAGCCACATAAACTAAATTTCATTTCTAATTACCATCATTATCAATGTATTACTTATGTACTTACGATTATTTGTAATAATTCTTGAGAGGCTTCTAGGAATTCATCATTTGACATATGTTCAAAGAGTAAAACAATCAGCTTAGAAAAATCCTCCCATTCGCTTTTACTATTGTCAACAGTTTTGCAAAAATTCCATGTCTTGCTTGCAATATCACTAACATTTATTTTATTCTTATAATGAAAAATAGTAATAAATAATTTAACACATTCTTGTACATTTGTTCTTTTTTCTGCTGCCTAACAAAATAAGTAAAAAAATTATATGCAAAAAAAATAGTTTTCCAAATGAAATGTTAATAATAAAGTGAAATACTAACACATATGCCATTAATGCAACCTTCCAACTTCGATGTAAGTTGAGGGATGATTGAGTCGTCTTTTTTATCCAATGCATGTTTCAGAACTAAATTATAACACTCAATAAAATGCGGTTGTATAAACAAATCCATTTCGTCTAAACAGAGTTTAGCACAATCAAATAAAACTTGTGATTGCAAATTATCAATTTCATTCTTCCTATCTTGAGATATCTTTAGTTTTCTAAACTGGTGAAAAACATTATATTATTTTTCATAAGTTATTTAAATTCGAACTTGGTTGTAACGAACGTTAACAGATTAAGAGTTTTTATTCTTATAGTCGGACGTTCGTTATTGATAATTTTAATCGCTATATTTGATGAAAAAAAAAAATTTTTTTGGTCATTAAATTTCGTTCATCAAAACCAACGTTCATTATCACATTTGTTTTTTAGGCTGTATTATATTTACCTTATTTATCTGCTTAATAAATATTACTGCGAGTTGTAGATATTTTTGTTCTCTTATATTTGGTAACAAAAAATCTTTAATACCTTCTAATAATCTATATTTACTTTTTAATTCTAATGGTTTATTTTTATCAAAGTCTCTTAGTACATTAAGGCACAAAAGACCAAAAGCCTCTTCATAACTATCAAAAAAGTTTAATATAATTTGCAAAATAAAATCCATATTCGGCAACCTATCAAAAAGAATTTTTTCATTTCTTATAAACCCTAAAACAATAAATAAAATGATATCATGGAAAATATTTCAGTGTGTACCTTACCAATAATAATCCTTTCACAGTTTTGACTTGCAGCAGACTTAAGAAGCTTTAAATCTAACAGCATTATTGTGAAATACATTAAGAGAGTAGTTTCAATTTCTTTCGACAAAAATAGAACCGGCAATTTTTCAAATATTTCCAGATATTCGGTAAATCTTTTTTCATTAAAATCATCTTTAGCACTAAATTGTTTTAAATTTATCGTAGAAATAAAATCATTTAAAACACTGTCGAATTCGTTTGCAGCTGTAGCATCAGAAAGTATAAAATCAGACGGAACGTTACAAAAAAAGGCGTATGTTCTCATTTGTTTTATAGATGTTTCCCCATGTTTTCTTTTGCTTTTAAACAAGCCACTTATTTTTGATAGATTTGTATAAAGTATGGCCGAAATCAAAGTTCCACAGTTTAAAATTTCAACATTTCTTTTGAGAAATGTACTTTTAGTTTTTAAGGATTCTTTAAATATAATTTCAGACAATTCCAATAAAGCCGTTTCGTCCATTTTTGGACAAATGTGTTTCAGTGCAAAATGATCACTCAGTAAATCCTCCCAGATACTATCAATGTTCTGGTTAACAATTCTTACGATACTAGTTTGAACTTCGTCATAAACATTCTTTTCGAAAATAAATAAGGCTTTTAATTTTTGAATCAGCAACTTATGCTAAAAAATAATATAGAAATAAAATCAAATTGGATTTTACATATTTCAATATGACCTCTGGTGGCAAAAAACTAATTATCCCTGGATGTACGAAATTGATCAACGTCTATATTTATTGAAGTGAAAATAGTAAAAGCGTGAATTATTCTTGAAAAGGCTATAAGCAAATAAGTTATATCACAAATTTCACTGGTAAACGTTTTGTTTTTATCGAAAATATATTTGGAAAATTAGAAAAATGGATCAGTTGAAAACATGAACAAAGTTTTAAGAATAAAAGAAACTATAAATACGACGAAAGTGTGTTTCCTACATTTCACAAAAACAATTTCCTGCTATTTTTAACTACTGTGCTAATTTAATGCGGTGCATTTTTTTTTTTAACGATTTCCGTGAATCCTGTGATATTCCATCACTCTTTCGGTGATAAGTAGCAGCCCAATTACAAATGGAATTAATACTTATCATATTTATTAAATTAATTAATAAATTAAATAAATACGCCAACATAATTGCCTTCATATCACAATATAACTCATAAATAGGTAAACCAGAAATAATTCTATTTTTCGATACAAGAAGGGCATTTCAAATATGTCAGAACTGTTTTTATAAAATTTTACTAATTGTCAAACGTTAAAATGAAAACATCGATGCGGTGCTGTGTTAGCGGATTAACGTATACTTTAAACTATTTGGAAAATACTGTTCCTTAAAAATGCTCTTACTTAAAATTTGCTAAAGTATGCCTGCTTATTGAATTTTTTAAATCTGTAAAGGCACTATTTTTATGTAGAAAAGCATAAAAACTTTCCGAAAAAGTTTTTTTTTTAATTATAATTTCGCTAATTTAAGGTTTTTATCATCAGTGTGTCGGGAAAAACTTGTGAGGGAGAGCTAATGAGGGATTCTGCGGGCTTATAGCATTTGCACAATTGTAGTTAACAGTCTTCCAGCAAATAATTTCAAAATTTCAATTCAAAACACCCGTTTCAATACCACTTGACTAGCATCCCATTATTAGTTTAAATTAATTATGTATATCTTCATCATGGTCTATTTTAAATGTACTTTAACATTCTAAAGTTCAATTGCGTTTATTAATTAATTCACTTTTTTAAATGTCTTTTAATATTTACTCTGTATAAATATCTTTAGGTAATCGATTCACATTAGTAGGTGTATTAAAAGTTGACATACCATTATTTTTTTACAAGGAGCCTCTCCGAAATTTGTAATCCTTTCTGCTATAAGACACCACTGATCTCTTGTTAAGTATGGATGAGTGTAAGTTATGTTATATCCAGTAATATCACCATTAATGGTTAGATTAAAGTGCATTTCTTTTCTATTTAAATGATATTTCATAAGTATTGATAAATCCGCCCAGTTATAGCAGATGTTTAAGTAGGCATACATTAATCGTGGATTCTGAAAATAAACAAAAGCCATCAAACCGAGAATCAGGGATGGATCATACAATACACATATTCAATTTATTTTTCAATCTAGAATACTAGGACATACGAATGTAATTTATAATAAGCCTTCAACATACAATACTCACAACACGGTGGGTTGACCGAATATTGTTGAAACAAATCGAATAATTAAGAAATCACCCGAACTCATTTAATATGAAAGAGTTAGAATAGATAAGATTTCAGCACTTGATTATGTATATTAGAAGAAATATAGGGGTAAAAATTTTGGTAAGAATCGACAATGTTCGGTAAATACATCATGAACTCTTACTCGTAACATCATTCATTGATGTAGCAAAAATTTGATATTTGAAAATAAATAGGTATCTTTAAAAGCTACTGAACACACATTTTTGATTTTCCATTATCAAATAATTGATTAATTGATAATATTACTAAACAAAAAACAAAATACTTAAGCACATACAGTTGATTGTACAAACAGCTACCTAATTTTATTATTAAAAAGAAAAATAATAATTTGGAATTTACAGATAATGCCATATAATATTGAAGGTGGAATATCTTACAAATCCTTACGTAAAAGAAGGGGAGAGTCTGATATGTATGATAAATATCTTATCTAATTCATAACATACTTTCAAAATATTAGAATATAAAGTAACAACATTTCAATATTATTTGAAATAATATGCGTATACATACATGCTCCCTCTTAACAAGAGAAATTCCAAAACTCTTAACGATATCCTCCAATTCTTTCATGCCACATATGAAATTTTCTACAATGGTTTCAGAAACGGTGTGCTCAGCAATTCTGGTGGTACTCAGCAAAAGACAAGTAAGCATGCTTATAATTTCAACATAGAGCACATACCTAAATTCTACAAAAACTTGTTTAGCAGTTTGTTACCAAAATAAATATTATTGCTTGTTACCGTTCCCTAATGTTTGTAAATTATCATCAATTTCTTTAAGATGGAAAATAAGGGTTTTAAAAATGTTCATAACTTGCCAACTGGCCAAGGCTGCTATACAATTTGTAAAATTATCTTGTACAGATTTTGGAAACATTGAATCAACGTTTATTGCTTCAACATTATAAATACAGTCTGTTTTGTTAAAATTACATAAATGACCCTTCATTAATTTTACCATTTTTGAAACGAAAGTTTGTAATCTGTGTAATTTTGCAAAAATATCCGTAAATATGTTAAATAATTGCGGATACTTTTCATTATGTTTTGTTGTAAGTAAAAAGTAAGGTAATAAAATATCCAGCTTCCTTTCAATTGAAAGAGGGGTAATTGATGAAAGATATACGAATATATCGTATATCTCTTCACTTGGATGTTTAACTTTCGTAATTAATGAAACCATAAAGTCTTCTAAAAAACTTTCAAATGTTAATCCTTTAACCTGGTAATTTAAATCAATATTATTTGAAGATAATAATCTGAATAAAGTAACTAAAATATTCAGAGTTTTTGTACAAATTGAGTTTAAATTCTCTAAATCCACGTTACTTTCAAAAAACAACTTTTGAGAAAAGCCCAATATTTCAAGAATTGATATGCTAAATTTGTAAATGCTTCCAAAATCTTTTCGGTGGCAATGGTTATAAGATTCGAATATAATTTCAAACATGATTTGCGTATCTATCTCATTTTTATTTATAGCAGTTTTCAATTGATCAAGTAAAAGTTCTGGAAATAATGTTTTTTCTGAATATTCCCTGTTTTCAAATAATTTTGAGTAGTAGATATCAAAATCCTTTTTGCCGTGTTGAAAAATGCCCTAAAATATAATTAAACATCTCTTCTGATATTTTTTTCAAATAAAAATTAAATTTTTAATCATTCAGCTTTAACTTTGGCTATAATCTACAGTTTTCAATGTTTGTATTTCTATTGATCCTGTTTTCATTCGGTCTATTATTTATAATGTGACGTTCCGACTGACAATTTCAACTATAATAATTATATTATAACATTATCATTTACTGAATGTGAACTTAACAATGATTTTATAATGTACTAGTGATTTACCAAAAAAAATAAACACAACAAATTTAAGAAAAATTAATAGCCAACATACATTTTAAGTAAATAAATCCAAAACTAAGAACTGTTATCAATTATTGGTAAAATTAAAATTGAATGATTGATAACATTGATTTTAAATTTCTGATTATACCTTTTCAATAAAAGCTGAAATACTTCTGTGAACATCTCGATTACCATCAAATTTTTTTCTGACCCTTATTAAAATGCTCATTCCATTCTTGATCAAATATAGTATAAAAGTTTCATTGGTTATAATTTTTTTACTATATAAAACATCTTTGTTCAGAAACTTTGCTAGAGATATTGGATCATCAATCTCATTTATTGTTGTAAACAGAAAACAGCAATAATCATTTATGTTCGCCTTGATAAAACTTTGAGGGATATTGCTTTCTAGAATTATCAAAGAAATACTCAGTAATGTTTTTTTGAACTCCCCATTAACACCCTGTATATTGGTTAAAATTGCCTGAAAATACACTAATCAATGCAAATTATTTTAATTTAAAATACATACCTGTACAAGGTGATTCCAAATGTCAGAATTAGTATTAAAGACACAGTTAAACTGTTTTGTTGTTAACCAAGAAAGTAATACGTTCCACGTTTCAGGGCATTCATGA
Organism: Agrilus mali; assembly: GCA_029378335.1. Taxonomy (NCBI): domain Eukaryota; kingdom Metazoa; phylum Arthropoda; class Insecta; order Coleoptera; family Buprestidae; genus Agrilus; species Agrilus mali. The sequence continues at coordinate 19,687,439 of CM055656.1, forward strand.
TTTAAATGATGTAAAATCCAGCTAAATATAATAGTTTCCTCGTCTTCTAGTAGTTTTTCAGGGATTCTTATAATGTTATCTGCTAGTTTAAGGCGATTACTAAACGATTCATTTTTATTATCTAGGATACTTAATAGTTCTGTAACATAAAAACATAATCCTTATAAAGCACAAGGCAAAAAAATAGAACTGCTATCGTACCATTACTTAATTTCATAGTCTTTGTTAATATGTATATTTTTAAATTATAAATTTAAATGTATTATTTCAAAACAACACTGCCAGGTTATATTCACGTTGCTCGAACACTTCGAACATTAGGAACATTAGGTTATGTTTCATATTCCATGCGTGTTTCTTGTCTTCCTGTCATAGAGATAAGAAGATAGGAGAAGATAGGAGAAACATCCTCAGTTTAAACTCTTAACTAAACATTTTTGAATGCTAGTTGTGGCGAGAATTGAAAGTCATGTGTCAATGCAAATCATGATAAAAATCAGCTGTGTAAAGTTAGCGAACGTACGACTTAATAACTGACCAATAAATTAATTAATTTTTCATTTATGAATAATTATTACCATTATCTTAGGAAAAAAATTTTACTTCTTCACGCAATTTATTATAAAATATACAAACAAGATAATTCAATGAAGTTTGTAATTATTTCAGAAAAAACGATTAAAATAATTTTTAAGGGATAACTGCTCATTGAAATAAATTAAAAAGACATGTACTAATGTGATTTTTAATTTTTCAATTCAATTTTATAAATCCTTTCCATTTTCCATATTACTCTTGTGGTATTCTTTTTAATTTTGTATTTTGTACCAATAACTCGCTTCTTCATATATGTACCGCTTAAACTACCACGCTACCAATAAATTTCTCAGTAGCTATTAAGCTTAGTACTTATACTTGTTAGTAGTCTACCCAAAAGTCATTTATTAATATGATTTTCTTAGTAGGTTCTTAGTAGCTGGTAGCTTGCCATATTTTTTTAATTCTGCCGACCAATCGATTGTTGATGGTTTGTTAATGATTTTTACGGGGAGAGTATGATTCCTGGGGCGCCACGATTTGACAACTTTTTTAGACGTAGTCGAGGTCGCTGAGTACGGGAAAAATCGTAAAAAAATTCCTACTCGCTTGGTTTTCGAGTTATCGAAGTTCGAAAGTTGAAAATTCAAAGTGAAATTTTTTATGAAACAAATGCGTTTTCATATGTAATTAGTCGTGAAAAACACGAAAAAAAATGGTTAAAAAATTCCAGGTACTATATTTTTCGAGATATTGAACCAAAAATGTGAAAAAAAAACATTCTCCCTCTCCCTACGCAGCAACAAGAGGTGGAGGTGTTCTCGTGGGGATCAGAAACAATATTCGTTCAACTGCTCTCGACTAGAGATAGGACTAGAGATGTGTCATTCATTCACTTTATGGTGATTCGATCGATCGGTGATTGACTACAAAAATGATCGACTGCCTTATTCATAGTCAGTTAGTAGTGACTACTAGCAAGCTACTAAGAGCCTACCAAGAAAATCGTATTCATAGTAGTGATGGGAATTGTCGTTACTTTTCAGTACTCGTATGTAATTGTTACTTTCGGATCTGGTATTCGTTACTTTGTATTCGGTACTTAGTAATCATTAACGATAGCCGGCAATAGGTAGGTATTAACATCAGCTGGAACCGGTAATGATGCGGTTTATATATATATATACACTTTCACAAATTAATGTAAATATGTATCGAGTACAGACTTTTATACTACCGAATTTGAAAAGCGACCTGTACTGTATAGTAACAGATACGTAAGCAGACTTGAGAAGAGTAATAGGTAAGTTAAATAACAGAGAGCGCTGAGATTTCTACCTCAGTACTTTCGCTCCTATTCGAAGTCGTTGGTGTTCGTACGATACCAATAACAGAAACAGAGTACGAGATACGATATACGATTTACGATACATATACGATATACGTTATACGAATTAGCACGTACGCAGATACGTAAGAAGCGAGTCGGTACCGAGTAACGATTACTTTTGAAAACGAGTAATCGTTACTTCGGGTATTTGGAAGTAACGGATATAAAGTATTCGTTACTGTATTACCCGCCCATCACTAATTCATAGTGACATTTGGTAGACTACTAAGCACTAAGCTTAATAGCTACTAAGAAATTTAGTAGCGTGGTAGTCTATGTTTAAGCGGTACAAATACGATAAACATAACCTCGAGTGGTAGATTTTAAATTAATCTACGGCTTTTAAGAAGCGAGTTATCGGTACAAAATACAAAATTAAAAAGAATACCATAAGAATAAGATGGAAAATGGAAAGGATTTATAAAATTGAATTGAAAAATTAAAAATCAAACTGGTATATGTCTTGTTAATTTATTTCAATGGGCAGTAATCCTTTAAAAATTATTACAATGGTTTTTTTCTGAAATAATTACAAACTTTATTGAATTAACATCTTGTTTGTATATTTTAAAGTAAATTGCGTGAACAAGTAAAATTTTATACTTAAGATAGTGGTAATAATGATTCGTAAATGAAAAATTGATGAATTTATTAGTCATTTATTCAGGCTAAAAATATAAGTAAGTTAATTTATTTATTTGTCAGTAAACACATCCCACTGAGAGAAATAAATCCTGTTTGTAGACCGGACAAAATAAAGGTTGTTAATATTAGAAGTTGATTTATTCTTTCGAGAACTTCATTGCATTTTTATACAACTCTGGGTTGTTTAAATTGTCCTTTATTGATTAGGAAAGATTGTTATGTATTCTTCTTTGGGTATTTAGTCCTGGGCAGTTGATGATATATCCCATTATTTGGATGGGGTTGATGTTGCAGTTTGTACATTGTGGGGTAGTTATTCATTAGGTATATATGTGTTAAATATGTAACGTCCATAAGAAAGAAGTGCCGAAAAAAGAAAATTGTATTATTTGTCCCATTTGTTTTGAGAAAAATGAAACATAAATTATTAAATAATCATTTACAAACTTTTCATAATATAATAACGGTTAATGTCACTTTGAGTTTTTCAGATACTCAAGAGTTTAAGGAATGGTTTAATAATGAATCTGTGGATGTTAATTATTCCTTAAGCAGGGTAAATGAAAATACTGAATTTAGAAGTTTATTATTACTGTAATCGCAGTGATACAAAAGGTACTATCCCTTTATAAAATGTATTATAATTATGAAGAAAATATTTATATTTTTGTCAAGGTTTTCAAAGTAAGAGCATTAAAAGAAATGGCAAATCTGGTGGATCTATTAAAATCAAAGGTGCTTGTCCATCCCAATTAATAATTGACTTTCAAAAGGATTTAGGTAATTTTTGTAGTTTAAATTAAAAAACAAAATATGTTCTACCTTATTAAACTTAAGGTACATATTCAGTCAACTACTATAAAACTCATGTAGGACATGACGAGGAAATTAGAAGCCACCATTTAATGATAAAGGAGAAGACCGAAATTTTGGAAAAATTACAGATGGGCGTAACAGTTGAGAGAATTTTAGATGATTGCAGGCAACTCAAAGATAGTGGTTTAAGTAGGTTAAATTTAATAAATCGTAAGGATATTCATTACCTCAGTAGGAAGCACAATGTGGAAAATAGAAGACATGATGTGGATATGATAGCTGCAGCCATGAAAGTTCAGGAATGGAATTCGAGCAATAAAAACTGTGTATTTATTTTTAAACAAGAAGGTAATAGTGATATTTGTGTAGCTGTAGTTAATAGTGTAGCTTATTTTTGGTGTTGGCTCTGTAAGAGAAAAGCATTCGATACTTAGGGAAGGTGATTTTGCTTTGGGATTTATGAATTTGATAATGGAAGAAAAATTAAAACAGTTTTCAAAAATTATATGTATGGATGGTACTTTTGGAACCAACAGAAAGGGATTAGAATTAACAGTAGTATTGGTGAAGGATGATAAAAATGCAGGGTTTCCAGTGGCTTTTTTTTTTAACAAATAGACAGGATCAAATTGTTCAAGAAGTTTTCTTACAGGCACTTAAAATTAGAGTAGGACAATCTATTAATGCTGATTATTTTATGACAGATGATGATGCTAAATATTACAATGCATGGGTAAAAGTTATGGAGAAGAAACCGCAAAGATTATTATGTACTTGGCATATTATAAAGAACTGGAATATTCAAGGAAAAAATAAGATAAAAAATATGGATCTAAAGGAAACTATGAAAAGCGATTTAAAGAAGATTATGAATGAAACAAAGAAGGAAAGGTTTATTACTCGAACAGAAGAATATATGAAGAAATTAACAGAGGCAAATGAAACTGATTTCTTAAACTATTTGAATAAGTATGTGTAATATACAGTTTGTGTTTTTAATTTCACAATTATATTATATTATTATATTTTCAGGTATTATTTTCAGAGTGAGGAACGAATGAGTATGTGGGCACATTGTTATAGGATAAATGCTGGAATTAATACTAATATGGCACTGGAAAGTTTAAATAACCTACTTAAAACAAATCAGATAAAAAGAAAATCGAATATAAGTATTGAAAATTTACTGGATAAAATTGAAAAATTAGTGGATGAAAAAATGTGGCAACGAATTTTGAATATGGAAAGACCTAATGCAAATATGTATCAGGACAAAATAGTAATGAAAGCACATCAACTTGCGGAAAAAATGGATAAAAGTGCTGTAACTGAGGTAGGTTTTGGTGAATTTAAGGTAAGGTCCTCTTCAGAAAATTTATATTACAATGTTTTATACAATGAAGTGTGTGAAAGAGAATGCAAGATGTTATACTGTAGAGTTTGCCAAATTTGTATTCACAGGTATAAATGTGACTGTCAGCAGTATGCAGTAAAAACTACCATATGTAAGCATGTGCATTTGGTATGTTTGTATGAGAGAGTGAGAGGTGATAATTCTGTTTTAGATGATGTCTCCAATTTAGTAGAAACAACAACAATCAAAACATACCACAAAGAAGAAATAGATACCTTCATAAACCATAAGAAAAACACAAATATTAAAGTGCATCAAGACCGTGCAACACAACTGAAGATTGCAATGGAAACCTATGGAAATGCAATGAGTCAACTGGATGATGAAGCCTTTCAAGCAGCACTTAAGGAATTTGGGATGCTTATAGGAAAAGTTCAAAAACAAAGTAGAATTTCAAGAAAACGTAAAATGGATAAACAGGAATATTTCCCATCAAAGAAAAAATAAAGTAGGTATGTTATCTAATACAAAATTTACAAAACCACAAGATTTTAAAACACATTCTTTTTTTAGTCGAAATTAGGGAAATAGAAGTAGTTAAAGGCCCTTCAGCTTAAAATGTTTATTATTGTATATTTATATAATACTTACATATTTGTATGAAATGAGTTTTTTTATTTTTCACTTTTACTAATAAATAGTGTTAACATTTTATACGAGTATTTTGTACATAATATAATTGTCATTACCACTCGTTATTATCCATATTTATCATTAAAAAAGTTAGAACACTTAAGATCGTTCATTTCAATTCAAATAAAGAGGCAACTTCATTTGAGTTTAAATAAAAAGGCGGCAGAGGCGACTTATTTCCATAGACACTTCGCGCCTGCGCAAATGCTACGGAGCATGTTACTTTTAGCGTCGCCTGGATAGATGCACGACTCGCGGTATTTTTGGGATGGACACTCAGCGCCATCCGTTGTTTGCTCCACATTAATAAGACGTTACTTGGAATATATATAAATGGAAATGACAAAGAAAACTTTCTAAACTATTGCGCCATCTATACATAAAACTATGAAGCATCATTTAAGGCGCGCATTTCAAAATTTAACCAAATTTTTAATTTTTATTGGAAATTGAAAAAAAAAACAAATATAATATTAACAAATTTATTAACAAAGTATAAATGCAGTAATCAGTACAATTAGTACAATATACGAGTAAATAGCAAAACATCAAATTAAAATACTTAATAAATACTAAAAAAGTAATTATGTTATTATCAAATAAAACCCAATTTGAACGTTTTAACGTATTTAGTCATATATTTTTTGTTCAGAATGAATATAATTTCAATTTGTTATAAAAAATAGAAGCCAAACGTTAAAACGTTAATAACATGTTATAAAAATAACAAAGTTCTGTTCGATAAAGTGTTGGACCAAACAAAAATTGGGCAACATGCGAAATAATTCATAAATACAATAATAAGGATAAATATAACTAATAAATAATTAAATTACTTATAATTGCTGCATTTAGCAGCAGCAAGATTAATGAGTGGATCCGCGTAAGGCTTCTGGATTTTCACTCCACAGTGGTGTAAACTGCCGGGCAATGTTGTTCTGTGTGGGACAGAAAACACCCTTTCCACCCATACACGTTGCAAATGGGGTTGTTTGGGAAACTTGTACCTATAAGAATTACAACAAATAAATGTATTCTCTTGTATACTGAACATCATTTCATTGTTACCTTGGGGTAATTTCCCTACATCCTTCGACGCAGCATATTCTTGTGTATTTCCATTTTTTTATTATCTGTAATAATATCAACAGCAGATTAATAAACGATTCCTACCTATTAATTTAACTTTTTTGATTTGAAGAGCAAAGTTTCTAACAAGCACTATTTCAGGATATAATTACTTATTGTAAAGCATGATTGACGTACTTAATACATTACTTACTTTCAGGACAGGTAAAACTAGTTCTCACAAGCACTTTTAACAAAATTTTTTACGATTAAAAAATTGTAACGCCACAAACGTTTTAGCAACGTTTCCAACTAATGGGGAATTTCTCTGCTGATAACAAATTACAACAACAACCGCCGTCGCGTGATCTGTTGGCGTTTCACTAAAAAGTATCAGTAATGTATGTCGGTAATATCGATTTTAGTAATTTAAAAAATATCTGTAGTTCATGTGGGGCAAACTAAGGTGGCGCTGTCGCTCGACATTTCATAGCCTGCATTCGATCACTCTGTTGTTTGTGCCAGGGTATGGGATGTCGACGACAACGCCATCGTAGCATCTGTCTTCCCAACTAAAACGCCTTTGTTTATTACCTCTAAATTACCGGATTTGATTGTGATGACGATTAAAAATTGTCGTTCATTGACGTTGCGCATAAATGCACATAGGGCGCGCACCAGTGTGCACGTAAAATTTGGGATTTCCTATCATATGCGCATCAACCTAGTGCATCAATTTGTTTATGAATTTGTTGTATGATCGATCAATCATTGTACAGTTTTGTGTTATAAGTTTTTCGTTTTTGTTTGTTGACTTTTTTGATAAAGTGTGAATAACCTGAAAACTTGTTTTTTCACTTGAAAGAGTATAAGGGCATAAATTATTCCATCCCTCAAGTAAGTTTACTACCTTGATTAGAAGCATCACTACTCAGGCGTTGCGAGTGTTACCAGATCGACCAGATCTCCTTCATCAAACTGCTGTCATACAGAAGCTACTGGATTTTATCGAAATTAACAATTTTTTATGTCCTGTTATTTAAAATTTGCTAATTTTTTTATACTTTTAAAAAAGAATAATGCAATAGTTCTTTTATATAAAATTGTAACTGTATTTGTATTATTGTATTCGCACTATTTATTACGTAACTGTAATTCAACCTTTAATTGAATATATGTAGTTTTGTGTTAACGTATTTTCTTTATTTTTATAATAATAAATTATCATAACAAAAGCCCTATATGCTTCACGTTTTTAAAATTCGCGCCATAGCCGGTATGGTAGTTTTCTATGTAGAATTTTCCATCTTCTCTCTCACTCTTCAATTTAGCTTGGGAAGACACTTGGTGAGATGGCGCTGATGTCGAATTCAGAAAATGAGCTTCTTATCTATAATCGTCATCTAGGGTTTGTGCTTGCCACTTGCAACGCATGGCTCGCATGTCGCATACAATGGCTATCTCTGTTTTATTTGGACGAGGAGAAGATTTCTATAGTAAAAATTGTTAAAAAAACAGTGTTGCATTGTTGTAACAATGTGTTGGTATAGAAACCCTCTCCTGCAAAAAGAAAACTAAATATATATTCTTATAGTTTAGATACATATTTTATTGACATCCATATATACCAAGTGAAACACATATAGTGAAGCTCTTTCTGAACGTAACATTGTACATATAAATAATAAAAGAAAAATCGCTTTTCGATAACACTAAAATAAAGTAAGTATTGTTTGCTTTTATAAATTAAATTACTAACCAGCGAGGACATGAATAATTTTTATAAATATGTTCAATGAGTCTTTTATATTTCCTTGCAAACTAAATACTGCACTGCACTCGATAGTCCCGATCTCAATAGTTGATCTTATTCCGTCGCCGGTCGTCCGTTATGTATCGATCATAGATAAGGTATCGATTCGAATACGAAGTACCGACTGGCGGATACCGATTAAGCATTCGGTGATCGACCGATTGCGCAGAACGAAGATCGTATCATTCAATACTTTCAAGTGATCCAATCACAAAGATCGAATCATTCAAGAATGACACATCTCTACTCTCGACTACGGTGTTCAGTCAGAATCAACCTTCATCTGCATTTCAATTAATAGTACTCGTTTTTTAATTGCTGCTGTTTATATCCCACCTCTCTCTAGTTCATTAGTCCTCAACGAATTTCTGCAATTACTTGATAAGCATGCTCAATCCTTCTCACACTCCAATGTAACAATCTGTGGTGACTTCAATCTGCCACATGTTCAATGGAACGTGGCAGACTCTGAGCCCCGTTCCACTTCATATCAGTCTCCTGATCAACTGGCTAAAATACACGCTCTAGCAAACGCAGCTGCCTATTATAATCTAATTCAGCTCTACCCTACGCATCCTGGGAAAGGTTACTCTCTTGATCTTCTATTTGCATCATCATCCACAGTTGAATATAATTCACTAGAAGATCAGCTCCTACCATGTGATGATCATCATATCTCGTGCTTCTTTGAGTGCAGTGTACTCAGTGAACTTTCAAGTGACAAACATGTTTACGCACGTCGCAATTGCTTAATGCCAATTATGAAGTTATCACTCAGAGCCTCATTTCTGTTGACTGGGACACCGTTGTTGGAGATGGCGATATTGATACCAATGTATATGCTTTTCAGATCTCTAGTCACGTGCCTCTCCAACAGCGACTCAATAGCAGTTTCCCCTCCTGGTACGACTCTGAGCTTATTAACTTGATAATTGACAAGAAATAAGTACTCATTGTGCCTGGCGCCGCACTGGCGATTATAGTATATATATAGAATTTAAGAAATTGAGGGCTATGTGCATTAGGAAAAGCAAAGTTTTATATAAAAATTTCATTGCCAAAACAGACAATGGCTTGTTAAGTGATACCAGATCTTTCTGGAAATTTGTTAAGAATCTTAAAGAATGTAAAAGTTTACCTAATACTATGTATTTAAATCACGAACACTTTTCCACCGAATTCAGCAAGGCAAACTTGTTTCAAAGTCATTTTTGTTCTTCATTCTCTGACTCTAGTTTTAATTATAATAAGTATTTTGTCGATAGTCCTTTGCCTCCACCATTTATTGTTACTAGTGCCTCCTTGAATAGAGCATTCAATTCCCTAAAACAATCAACAGACCCGGGTCCAGATGGTCTGCCTCAATACTTCCCGAGCAAGTGTTGGCCTGTACTACAGAAACCCATTTTAAGAATTTTCAACCAATCACTTGCACAAGCTCACTTTCCATCTCGCTGGAAACTTACGTTTATCTATCCAATTCATAAAAAAGGGAACAGAAATGATGTTTCCAATTACAGGCCGATTGCTATCCTCAGTGTTTTGGGCAAACTTCTGGACCTACTGGTGGCAGAACATGTGTCCAATAACTTTTTAAATCAAATTATAAATGAGCAACACGGTTTTGTAAAGGGTCGATCAACGACCACTAATCTAGCGATTTTTACAGACTTTACGACCTCAGCTTTGGCACATAGGGCCCAGGTGGACTCCATATACGTTGATTTTTCTCGCGCTTTCGATTCTGTCAACCATGACCGCCTGCTAGCTAAATTGGAAATCCTCGGCATTCAAGGCAAACTTCTCAACTGGTTAGCCTCTTATCTCTCAGACCGCAAGCAGGCTGTTAGAATTTCTAGTTGCGCCTCAAACATTGAACAGGTCTTGTTCGGAGTCCCTCAAGGTTCTCACAAAGATGTTTCCGACACTGTCAATGTTCAAAACGATCTAGTCGCTCTTTATAACTGGTCGTGTGATAATTTATTAACAATTAATGCTTCCAGGGCCGGCGAAAGGCTAGTTTAACGCCCGTGCGAAAGGCAAATTTTCCGCCCCCTCCCCCCTCAATTTGATGAAACACATATTTTTAAAATTTTGTAAGTTTTGCAATAACTGTTATGTGGAATCAATTTACAAAGTTAAAATAAAAATACTCAAAGAAAACCTAATACGTTACTATATTCACTTTCATAATCGTGAATCGTGTGTAAATTAAAATACAAAAGAACAGAAGAAAATTATTTATCAAATATTAAAAAAACTAATAATGATACTTAAAGTTATAAACATCTAAAACATTATATGCGGTGGCGACTGGCGGCGCCTTTCATTCCCCAATAAAATAACAGCGCTTGGGCTTGCTTATCTTCTGACCGACCGGCGCGGCGACGACGCCTTTCTTTGTCAATAAAATAATACCGCCCATCTGTTCACAAATACACAAATAAACTTTGATATATTATGCACTTAATATTAAATAATTTTACACATTTTCTTGTGCTCTAGTTTATTATTTATATTAGACACTTTTAGTTCTTGCCAGTTTTTTATTAACTATCTCTTGATTTGGCGCCCCTAGATGTTGGCGCCCGTGCGGGCGCACGGCTCGCACGGGCCTTCCGCCGGCCCTGAATGCTTCCAAAACTTTTGTATACTATCTTTCCATAAATGTCAATCACCTTTAATCGTTAATTACACAATTGGCAATGCACAAATTTCAAGAGTGGATGAGATCTCGGATCTTGGTATCATTTTCACATCCTCTTTATCTTTCACCAATCACATTACTGCAATAGTACGCAAAGCTTCCAGGATTCTAGGTTTCATCTGCCGTACAACCGGAGATTTTTGCAAGCCCGATTCTCTACGCCACCTGTACGTTGCCATGGTGCTCCCGATTCTCTCATACTGTTCCATAATCTGGTCCCCATACACAGCTATTGACATTAATCTTATAGAAAGTGTTCAACATAAACTACTTCGACAGTTATGCTTGATATCGGGAAACCCCATTTCTCCTTTTTGTCACGACTACGACTCTGCTTACAGTACTTTTAATATCAATAAGATTAACAATATTTTTTGTTATTATGACTGTATCTTTGCCTACAAAATTTACCACAATTTTTTCAATAGTGATGAATTGAACTCTTATTTTATCATAAGAACCGTACCTTATTCTGTCAGGAACACTAGAGAGATACTTGAAACCTCCTGTTCTCAATCTTTTTATTATAACTCAGCTATCCCCAGACTCAAGCGTACTTTTAATCAGCTCTCTGTTGAGCTTCGATCAAGTTCATCGATAAGCGTGTTCAAGGCACGTTTAAAGAACAGTCTAGGTATGGTATGAGCTACTCATGCTACAATAAATTATGTTCTGAACACCGAATTATCTCACATTTAGTTTTTTTTTCTTTTACAACAATTATCATTTCGTTACAATGTTTATAATTACGTGCGTCCCACTCATTTACTACCTACTTCTGTATACTTTGTGCAAGAGCTGTTAAAGCTCGTTTAAGTGTAATAAATAAATAAATAAATAAATTAACAATAATAAGTCACAGTCAGAAAGCTAAATTCATAATAACAATAATAAGTCTCCTAGATACGTGCTCTCCAATTGTTTTTTTGTACACCATTATTGTGGCTTTCATGGCCAATTAGATAATAAAAGACATTTGTTTCATAAAAAAATTCAGTTTGATTCTTCGACTTTCGGGGATAGTTACGGTATAAAGTGGTCGTTATGATTAAAGTGTTTAAAGTGCTATGCACCACCGAAAAGTGCTATGCACCACGAAGAGGTTTTTGCTTAGGTTACGGTATGGAATGGTTATTGCTCTGATTATTAAAATGTTTGAAGTGCTATGCACCACCGAAAAGTGCTATGCACTGAACTGTTTTCAATTAAATGATTTTTTTTCACATTTTTGGTTCAATATCTCGAAAAATATAGTACCTGGAATTTTTTAACCATTTTTTTCGTGTTTTTCACGACCAATTACTTAAGAAAACGCATTTGTTTCATAAAAAATTTCACTTAAATTTTTCAACTTTCAAACTTCGATAACTCGAAAACCAAGCGAGATATCAAAAAATTTTATTCTTCATTTTCGTTTTATTTTGGCTTGGTTAGTCTAAAAAAGTTGTCAAATCGTGGCGCCCCAAGAATAATACACGAGCCATTTTTACTGATAGTTTTTGCTATCAATGCTATATGCCTCTTGTGAAGATTAATATAGATGGTAATCAAAAATTTCCTTTATGATTCTACACAAATAACTCCTCGAACATCTCCAACAAAATTTCCGTCCACAGATTCTTTCCGAAAGGTGTCACTTCCGAGGTTTCATTAATTTTGTGTTGTCCGTTCTTAGTTTCATATAATTTATATTATAGTAATTAATAATAAGGATAAGAGGAAACTGTAACAAGCAAATAACAATAAGTTTAAGGGATTTATTATTTTTATTATCATTCACAATTTTTAACTAGGATACATGCTCCCACATGCGTCTTGAGTTAAAAATTGTGTATGAGGATGCTTCTCCCTAGTCTGACATTTCTTCTTCTTTATTCAGTCTCTATGAGCGAAAGTATCAAGATTATGGACCGCAAATATAACTCCACAAGGAGAAGTAACTAACTAGTGTTAGTAGTAGTGAAAATGGACAAAGAAAATTGTAATGTGTCGTTTGTTTATTACTTTTTTTAATTGTTATTATCGATACATTCGTCTACTAGCAGGGATTCTGTTGATATCTCTATGATTGATATCTTTATGGCTGATATCTGTGGTGCAATGCTCACAGAACACTTTTTTGTTGATTATGGTTGGTTGTGTTGGTGTGCCTGAATAACCTCGATAACCTCCTTTTTATTTTGGAGTTTGTGTAATTTCTCATAGCTGTCGAGTTTCTGCTGTGTATACCGATCAGCTTGGTGCAAAATGGCTCCAACGTAAGTGATTTTCATCGGCTTTTATCTGGATAATAAGATAGCTTATAGTTTAATTTGAGTTGGTTTTAAAAATAGTAGGGCGTATTGAAATTATTTACAATTGTATTTTTGTGCATTGCATTGCAAATGTAATATTGACGTATCCATGTGAAGTGAAGTGAGATTGGTGTTATTTAAAAAAAATATTTGGTTTTTAGAGAGAAGAAAGCAATTGAGAAAAAGGAGCAGAATGTAAAAACAGTTAAAGGTCTTCCAGCTGTGCCGGAATCAGTTTTAAAACATCGTAAGAGACGTGATGCTTTTCGAGCTAAACAAGCTCAGGATGCTATTAAGAAGCGAGCATTAGCTCATAAAAAAAAGAAGCAGATTTTTAAACGAGCAGAAGCATATGTCAAGGAATATAGACTAAAAGAACGTGATGAAATTAGACTTGCTCGACAGGCAAGAGTACGTGGTAACTACTATGTTCCTGGTGAAGCAAAGTTAGCGTTTGTTGTTCGTATAAGAGGGTATGTATATATATAAAAAATATATAATATATTTATATATAAATATATATATATATATATTCATTTCTAAGTATGTAATAAGTTTATGTTAAATGAGATATATTGAAACAAGCTTTAATAGTTCTTGTTATTCCATAATGACAAAAATAAACACTAACCTTATGCAGGATATACTCTATATTACAAACTTCTGTTTAATAAAAAAACTGCCTAAAACAGAAATTACTTGATTATGTTAAACTTTTCAAAATTATCTTTTCTGTAAGTAATAATTGTACATAGTATAGAGAAAAAAAATATTTTGATTCATATTTAGGCGGACAATTTCTTGGTGGATACATTTTAGTTGTATTTCACTTTCCATGCTTGTCCAAAATTATTAAACTGAACTGGTCATGGCATTATTTTACATATAAAGCTGTGAATTCCAAGGGTTTAACATTTAATATTTGCAATTTGTTAGTTTTTCAGTGTAATTATAACCATTACTTTTCATTTCCAGTATTAACAAAGTTGCACCAAAAGTTCGGAAAGTTTTACAATTGTTCCGATTACGCCAAATAAATAATGGAGTATTCATTAAATTAAACAAGGCCACTCTTAATATGCTACGTATCTGTGAACCATACATTACATGGGGTTATCCAAATCTTAAATCTGTAAGGGAATTAATTTATAAGCGTGGATTTGCAAAGATAAATGGTCAACGTATTCCAATAACAAGTAACCAGTTGATTGAAGATAAACTGGGAAGAGCCAATATCATATGTGTTGAAGATTTAATTCATGAAATCTTTACTGTTGGTCCCAAATTTAAATATGCATCAAACTTCTTATGGCCATTCAAGGTAGGTGCTCTTTTTTTATTTTTAATCATGCTATATTGATTACATTTAAAATAAGTTGGTATGATTTAAACAAAAGATTTTAGTATATAATAAATTGGAGTTAATAAAGGGTTTTTATTATTGATAAGATAATTTATTAACTTTTTGCTCAAGGTTTTCTAGTTTTTTCAAAGCTACAAAAGTTTTTTAAAATGAACCACAAATGTACATATAAAGTATCTAGTCAATTAATAATTAGGCTAATGATGCTACATATATTTTGGTAGCAGTTTACAATTATAATTACAACTAAATCTTTAAAATTATAAATATAATAAAGTAATGGAATATAAATGACGTTGACACAAAAATATTTGATTTTTAATTACTCAACAGAGCTGATAATTTTCTTAGCTCCACTTGTATAAAACGCAAAAAGTTCAATATTTTTATTGTATTCGACAATAATATTATTCCACCATACAGTGGCTTCCTCAGGCGGAGATATAACATTTGATTGTTAATTGAAAAGGACACATACACTTTTTATAAAACCATTATCACCTAATTGTGCTATTATAGGTATGTTAGTTAATATAGTTGCCTATGCAAAAGTGAGTTAATGTAAAATTATTTTAGAATTATAAATAGTTGATTTAAGATTTTTAAAAACCACTTAAGTAATTTTGAGTTGAAATTTGTTATTCCTCTTAAATTTACTAAAAATACTGTATTGTAAATCATTAATAAGGTTATTTTTCAAATCGTTGACTGTTTCCTATGAACAACCTTATAGTCTTTTAAAGTAGTTCTCTACTGTGTTCAATTTAAGATTTTTAGAAACAATCCAATGACTAACACGGTGCTTAAGAAGTTGTTCATAATTCTGTGTGTGCCACATGATCTTTAATTTATTTAAATTTAAAGCTCAATTTTTATTGATATATTTATAATTTGAAGTTTGTGTTGTAATTGTTATTGTATGTTATTTTGTTCTTACAATTGGATGGTTTTGTATTAACATTAGGAATATACCAAAATCTCCGCAACATCGCCAGTCAGTTGATTGGACAATTAGTAGGAATTAAAAAAAGTATCCGGTATATATATATATATCGGTGAAGTAGGTGAAGAACCTCTTCATCAGTTTTCTAGAGAATACCAAGATTTATTTTGCTCACAATATAAATATATTTTATTAAATTATTTTTTGCTTTGCAATAAATAAGGAAATTTTGTCCAAAAAGATACATAAAATAATTGTGTGTATTTAGGGCGTTTTTTACTATATTAAATTGCCTTGTATAGGCTTTAAAATACGTAATAAATGCATTGGTGTATATGGTTCTGTGCAATTCGTTCAATGTATGCGTTTATAGTAGGTACGCTTCGCATATATACATACATATGTATACTTGCGGATTTCAGTTTATCTTGGCTCTTATTTCTCTTTTTTCGGGGATTTACCACATCGTGTGTGTTGATCTATTGATATATTAAATAAAGTAAAATAAATCCCATTAACGATATTGTTCAAAATTAGTTAGAAACGCTATTCAGTCGATGGAAAGACTAAGATAAACGGGATGTTTTGCAAAATGAACGGTCAACAGTTAAACTTGATTTCTGCAAAGAAGGAAATGAAAAAGACCGGTAAATCTTACAACATAAACTTTAAATCGGAATTGTTTGATGAGCTTCTGTAGCTCTGCGTCTGCAGCAATAATGTACTGGAAAAATGATTTTCTTCGCCCTGCTTACTGTTTAACAAAAAAAAAAAAAACTCGACATGGAACAAGTACGAGCCGCCACTGTTTCGATATAATAAAGTTGAAGGAGAGTAGAAAACATTCTTTATATTTAGTAATTTTCTATAATGAGCTCTTTTATAATTAAGTTAGGCAGGTCTGAGATTCGTTTTAACAAAATAACAACGTATTTATTAACCGTAACATTAAAACTCATGTACCTACTTTCTAATCCCGAACATTCGACCTTATAGTATAGTCACGTTATTCGTTTCGAAGGTGAAACCAACATTCGTCGCCGCCACTGATATCAGTGAAGGGCAAAATATTCATGTTGCTCACTCGTACATCTTTTAATATGTACGAGAATAATTTTCGTATAGTAGTAAGATGCATTTAAAATGAAACATTTAAACTTAATTGATCTCGTTTAATATTGGAGCGCAAATGATAAATAGAAATAACTAAGTAGAAATCGTTAATGAGGATAAATTATTTAAAAAGTATATAGAAGTAAGAAAACTAGTTATAACTAAATATGGAAAAACTCCCCTATACAGTAACGTGTATTTTAAAAAGAAAATGAAAATACAACTATTTAAGTACAACTCATTTACAGAAACAATAAGAGTGAAGAAAAGTAAAAATAAACCTTTCAGATCAAAAGAATATATAAATAAAATTTGTAAATTTACAAAAAAATATAGCTAGAGATTAGAAAACAGGATTAACAGTAAATTTGTTACGTATTCTCTTTCCTTTTTTGCAATAATGCCATGGTGAATAATAAATTTTATTAGGTGATAAGGCGATTATTTTGAGGAGTTACATCAAATACGAGGTGTTTCACGGTGACCACCCATCAGAATATTTCGGAAAGGACTCCCGAGTTGAATAAAAAAATAAAAAAATAGGTAGTTATTGGGTATGCTCTGAATTAAAATAATGGCATCTATGCAGTAGGTACTTATACTGAAAGTATATCCTAATTTCGCTATTTTTAATAGAATGCCCTATATGCTCTTTTTAAATTCTTCATAAAAAATAAAGGTAAATTTGATAAGTTTAATATCTCCTTAGGAAACTACATATTAAATTTTATTCAAATCGCACTAACCGTCATCGAGTTATTTCAAAAATTTCTACTTTTCAAAAAATTTTCTCCGAAAACGTCCGAAAACACAAAAAGTTCTGAATAGTTGTATCTGAAAACGGGGGTAGTTTTCACCCTTCTTGTTTTATAAAAGAATGATATACACATCAGAAATAAGTACACTTATAGACATGTTCATGTATCAAATTTTATTGAAATCGTACTAAGGGTTTTTGAATATTTAAAGAAAAATGAAAAAAATTTGTTGGTTTTAGCGCCCTCTTACGGGTAAACGAAGCGATTTGGTATATAGATAAAAAGGGTTAAATCAACTTATTTTGATACCATCAACTTGTGGTCGTTCCATGTCCACGGAACTTTGGGACACCCTGTATACAGTGTGTTTCATTTTGATACTTGAAAAATCCGCATTTTTTAGCGGAACCGCTGATTTTATTTATTTTTTTAATATTACACTAAAAAGTAATGTAGGTCCTTTGCACGCATAAAGAAAAAAACTAATTGTCTAGTCGATTTAGCCGTGCTTCAAAGCCCTTAATACCAAGTTTCAGTCATATTTTATACAAAGTGTTTATGATTTAGGTGCGAATTTTGAATGAATACCAATATTTGGGAGCAGTCTGTATTAACAGGATAAATATTTTAGTTTTATTTTGCTTGGATGGCGTATTTAATATGTGGTGTTTATAATCAAAAGTCAAATTTAAGGATATATTTTTTTTCCGATTTTTAACAAAGAAATGCAAGTGAATAAAACAAACACTCAAAATCCACAAAACGTTGGTATTAAGGTCTTTTAAGTATGATTAAATCGATTGGACAATAATACTCATTTGGAAAAATTCCCATTGAAGTATATTTAAGTACTGTTTTTAACTCAACAATAATACATAACGAAGAAACCAAATAAAAATAAATCGGAGTAATTTTGTCTAATATTCGTAATAAGGGATATACAACGGTTTATTCAATGTCAATAAAATAAATTTCATTAAACACTTGCTATAGCTTCATAAACTTTATAAAAATAAAAAAGTGTGGAACTATCGTAATGTTTGATTTAATTTATTTGATTGATACTGTTTCATAAAGAGCTTAATAATTTTTATATAGTTCATGATTAAGTTAGTGCTTTAAGAGTGTACTTTACCAATGGAAAATAAATAAGTGAATTATTGCAAGTGTTCCTTTAAAATGCATTGCACAACACTTGCTTTTTTTATTATTTTGAATATGTTGGTTTATTTCAGTTGAATACACCTACCGGAGGATGGCGCAGAAAAACGAATCACTATGTAGAGGGAGGTGATTTTGGTAACAGAGAAGATAAAATTAACGAACTTCTTAGAAGAATGGTGTAAAATATTGTATGTCGATGTCAAAATAAAACTGACAATTTATGTATGTATGCAAATTTGTTTTTGTTACATTTTCGCAAATAACTTGTTCAAATCTAAGTTACTTCTTATAACAGGTCTATAGATGCATTTTTTTTAAGTATTCCATTCAGGGCATAGTTATTTATGTCAGATTTGATACCCACTTTAGTTCTCCAAGCAAACTAACAATTATTTTGAAGAAATAAGTTTTGTGTTTCATCGTTAGGACAATTCCATATTTCAGTGATACTTTTTATTTTCACTGTCTTGTTTGTTTTCCATTTAATTTTTCCCTGAATCTACTGACGATTAAGTAATATTTTTCATTTTTGAAGTTTCTTGTGACAGAAAGTTTCTGAGCCATGAACACAAATTATGTGCGTGATTTATCTTCTAAATAGGGTTACCTACATGGCCATACCAATTATTGTAAATGCCTCTAAAAATGGTTGGAGCTATAAAAACAGAAGTAGAAGTGTCTTAGGAACTTCATTTACATCAACTATTACTTTTTTAATGGCACAAGTTAAAGATTTCTGCAACAATGTTTATTAATAAAAGTTTCGGAACATGATAATACCTTCATCGAATGAAAATTATAACCAAAATACTCTACTGTATTTTTTTTTTAATTACGCTACTGGTCTTTATTGAGCACTTATTACTCTTCTAAAAACAGTCCCAATTTGCAGCTGTCCATTTAAAGATTTTTGAATCTCTTTGGATGCCGTCGATATATCATATCTGTAAAGTATAAAGTATGGGTATTCTCGTTTCCATCCTGGGTAGATAGCATTGGTCGTTAATTCAACACTGTACTGCAACTTCATTGTGCTATACAAAACCGTACCGATTTAGTGTCTATTGTGTACGGATTTGGTATGTACGGTTATGCAGAGTGCTGCAAAATCGTACTTAATTCTCCAGTTGGTTTCTAGTGATGTTTATGTTAATTTTCTGTGTTTTCTTCGGTTTCACGTAGTTTTAGTGCATTGATTAAAGTTTTAGTGTACGATATGGAAGAGTTACAACAAATACTTAGCGGCATATATACAGGCATGGAACGAAAGGATTCCAACATTGGAATTTTCTATTACATGTATTTTAAATGGACAGTAAGATATGTCAGTTGGAGCTTGCTTTTCCTTTTCTCCAATCGATTCCTGCGAGATCGCATAATTTTATTAGGTTCAGTACTACACCGTCGCTGGTCGGGTGGGCTGTCGTTAGGACTGATACACAATTGTGATGAGCATTAGGGCAAGGTCCGCCTTTCGTGTCCTACTACATTCGCTCCATTTAAATTACATGTTGTAATAGAAAATTTCTATGTTCCGATCGTTTTTCTATTATGTATAATGATTTCACAATATTAAACCATACAGGACAGTGTGACAATAATATTATGTGTAAAATGTAGTGCTTATGTAGGTAAACTGGTTTGTTTAGGTAAAAATCTTCCAGTATTAAAAATACTGTTTACTCAAATTAAGACCATAATTTTTGTTAGGAAATAATTTTTAGTTATTAATAGAATTATGTGTTATATTTATTTATCGGTGCAATGATTAGTATTATGTCCTTCACTATGAAGGTATAGGTTTGGTATACGCTTGGCTGGACAGGAGCGGGAACATTTTTTCTTTTATGAGTTAGTATTGGTTTTGCCAGACTGAAGTACAGAGCTGTTTTGCATAAGCTCTGCTTAGATAATTGCATTGGCACCTGTATTAAATTACTTGTGCATAAGTATGACGCGGTCACCCGTAAGGGATGTGCCATCCGTGTGTAATCTTGCCCTTTGGAATGTGGTTCCTTCGGAGTTGGAAGTGTATGTGAAGTGCCCTACATGCTGTCCGGTTATGTGTCCAGGGCAGCCCTTACTCATTTTATATGAAAGTGAACACTTCTGAAAGTCATGGTTATTTGCGTAGTGTTATGGATACGGACAAATTGGATATGGAAATGGTTTTGTGATACAGGACTAAACCTCTGGTGAGTTATTTCTCTTTTTTAAAACAGTATTTTAGTAAATGTTTACTGTTTTAACGACGTGTTTGTCTGTAAAATGTAATTTTACACGAAGTTGTTGACATTTTCTGATACATGCATACTAAAACATAAACACATTTCTTATTGCTGATGTTTGCATTATAGCTGCTCAATATTCTTGTTTTGTTTTTTCGGTGTACGATCAATTTTTCTAGCAGACTCCAATTTATTTCTGCTAATTTATTTGATTTCGTTACTGTTACATCTTTCATATTTGATAATTAATGAAAGACTCAATCACTTTACAATTATTATATTCGTACGGAAAACAATGTCAGTGGGTCAGTGTTATTTCTCACGCTTATTTGAAAAATAATTTCATATAATAAATATACTGTGCAAATGTTCGGTATTACAACATAATGTTACGCAGTATGGTTAAACTGAAAATGTCTTGATGAGTTCAGCTGATATTCGATCTCACAGTGTCAACACTGAATGTTGAGTATAAAATCGTAAAGATTTTGGATATAGTAAAGGCTACTAAAACTGGCAAAATAAACTACGGAAGTGGTGTCCTTTTTTTTTTTTCGTTTTTGCATGGGCATAACCAGTCTTTGCTTTGTAAACTTACTGCATTTTCAACGATGTTTGTCGTGTCTTACTGAAGGGATTGTCTCGACTATCGCTATGCTCTGTATTAGTAAGATGATAGAAAAAAGAAGAAAGAGGATGTGACTGGTTTATTGGGGTTTACGCCAGTTGTAATCATCCCTACTATAGTTGCTTAACTCCTGCAGATCGAAGTGCAGTTGCTTGATGAGATTGGTTTTGTTAGTTTGTTGATTCAACTTTCAATTCGTGGATGTCACCTGGAACATAGTCTTTTCGATCTTCATTAAATTGGTTTGGTTGATTTTGGAGAATGTTGATTAAGTCTCCAAACTAATTCATTGCTCATAATTCTGAAATTTTGGCGCAAATGATATTATCTTCTCTGGCTCTTCCTATAATATCAGTTGTAGGTGTATTCATTGTTTAATTTCACTAAATTGAATTTTGTAAAATTATCTCAAATTTTCTTCCATAGTTGTTGGCTATAATGCGTTTTCGCACGATCAATTGACGTATTTGCTTGCTGTGTATCTGAAGTTTCATGTACTTTCGGCGTATTGGCTTTGGTTCGTTGATTTTATTGCTACTAACATTTTCTTCAATGTTTCAATACCGTTTGAATAGCTTGTTTACAGCTAGGTGACCCGGTTTGCAGAAAAATGCCTGCTTCTTTGCAAAAATGTTGAAAGTCTTCGCTTCTGCAGTTGTAACATTGTCTGAAACCATTGCTTCTGGTTAGCAATGCTTGAAAATATCTCTTAAAGTAATTTGATGGTCGATGAGAAAAATGGTTCAATTTTTGCCCATTTCGATTTTTAGTTGATTAAAAACAAAAAATGACAATATCCTTGATCTATCCTGAACCAGTTGCTACTGAGTCTTCGAGGTACTACCTTCGACCTAGTAATCAAGCTGCCCACTAAAGATGACTGCCGAAGTTGCAGTCGAAACGTCTGGATCCATAAGTTCCTTTTGACCGCAGCTCATCAGCCTGGATCTACGTCTTCGTTTATTTTATTTTTTATTTTATTTATTTATCTCAACGGGCTGTAACCCTTTTACATATTATATAAAATAATCTTAATCCTAGTATGTACATGGTGTGCATATACTATTATTCATATATAAATAATTTGCTCTTTGCAAGTCCTTTAAATTTAGATATATTGACAATATTCTGATCGATTTCCAAAAACTGTGAATTATAAAGCATACACGCTCTATCAATAAAAGATAATTTGTTAAAGTTACTCTTTTTTATAACAACATAGAATTCTAATGTGTTTCGTCTTAAAATTCTGCTAGGAACATGGATATTTATGAGCTCCAGTAGTTCAGGAACATCGAAATATCCTTTTATTATTTTAAACAGAAATAAGATATCAAGGTAATTTCTAAAAGAACTAAGTGATGGTATTCCAAGTATATTAGCAATTTGAGTGTAATCATGATCAATACTTGACATTGAGATTGCACTTTTTTAGACATATGTCGTAAAAATCTATGTTGGATTCTTTCAATATTATAAGAAAGATAGGCATAAGATGGATTCCATATTTGCGATGCATATGATAATTGTGCCTTGACCAATGACGCATAAACAGTCATTAGAACATTTTTTTTAAAGTCTTTTGAATGCCTTAATACAGTTTGTAAATTACGTGATGCCTTTGAGCAAATATAATCAATGTGAAAATGAAATGTTAATGACGAATCAAATATAACACCCAAATCATTCATAATAGATTTCTTTTGAAGTTTGTGTCTATCTAGATCGTAATCAAAACTTATACTAGATGATTTATAGAACGACATAATGTAACATTTATTTAAACTGAATTTAAAGCCGTTGCCCATTGTGAACTCGTTTATTCTGTGTAAGTCATCTTGCAACTTATAACAATCATTCACATTTTCAATTGATTTATAAATTTTGAAGTCATCAGCAAATAGTAATCCTCTAGAGTTTACTAATACATCCGTTATTTTGTTAATTGCAATATTGAAAAACAGAGAACCACAATGAGATCCTTGCGGTACCCCAGAGGATGCTATATATTCAAATGACACGAACTGCCCAATTTTCACAGAGTATACTCTATCAGTAATGAAAGATTTAATCCATGAGTATAAGTTACCATATATTCCATAATACTCAAACTGTTTAAACAGCAACTCGTGGCTAACAAGATCAAACGCACTTTTGAAGTCAGTATAAATAACATCTACTTGCTTACCCTTTTCTACTGCGCTAACAATAAACTCATTAATAATAGCTAGATTTGTTACAGTTGATCTTCCTTTAGTAAATCCATGTTGGTAAGGATTTATAAAAGAACTCAAATATTTGTATAAATTATTTTGAATTAATTCGTCAAAAATTTTTGCAAAAATAGAGAACTTTGATATTGGACGATAATTATTAATTACATGTTTGTCACCTTTTTTAAATACTGGAATTACATGAGTTTTTTTCCATATAGTTGGAAAATGCCCATCTTGTAAAGATTTATTATAAATATTAAGTAGAATTGGTGCTAATACTGAACTTATATCTTTAACAAAAGAACTTAGAAGACCATCAGGACCAATAATTGTATCAGATTTCATGCCTGTCATAACACTTTTTGTTTCATTTAACTGAAATTGAATATTACCTAATGATTTAGATGTTAAGGACAATGAGTTTGCTGAATCTATAATACCATTTTGAAAGCTATATACAGAGTTAAAATGCTTTGCAAATAGATCAACAATATCTTGGCCATTATCTGCAGATGCAACAATAGTTGATTGTTAACCATCATTATTTATAACATCATAGCTATAAGTCATTGAGTCAGGGATGAGATTATTCTTTGATTTTACATTCACAAATTTCCAAAAACTTGGATTAGAAGCTAGATTACTTTCAATATCACTGATATATCTTCGATATGAATTTCTAATAAGTTTAGCACATACACTTCTTTGGCATTTAAAATTATAGTAATCTAAGTCAGTTAAATACATCTTGTACATCCTATGAAGATACGTTTTTTTAGAAATTTCATGAATAATTTCTTTTGTGGACCATGGTGGAAATTTACGAACAAACCTTTTCGATTTGGTCGTGTTACAACTAATAGCTTGAAATAATTTTACATAAAATTTATCAACAATACTATTTATATTTTCATAAGGACTAGATGTGAATGACCAGTCTAATTTATTAATATCAACTATAATAGAATTTATATTTGCATGCTTAAAATATAATATAATCTCATTTGTTTCCAACGCTTGTATATTTTGTAATTCAATATTATAATTATAAGAATTATGATAAACATCTGATTTAACCAATGAATCATCACATATAGAAGCATAGGAATTATTAAAATCAGAGAATATTAAATCAGGGAAGTTATTTTTAGAATTAGGAATCTCAATATATTGATTTAACGAAAATCTATTTACTAACTCTTGTAAAGCTACAACACTTTCTCGCACATAGACAACGCTACTATGACCTTCTGCAACTGTGAGTTTATCTTCGTTGATCCACTTGTATCCAGGCAGGTTGAAATCCCCCAATAGTAGCAGATTTGAAGTTGAATTTTTAGAGAGGAAGTGCTGTATTTGATCAGCAAGCTGATTTATGTATGGAAAGGCAGATTCCCTTTGCACCACCGCACTGGAGAGGTATATAGCACATAATAGTACACTTACATGTGTAAATTTGAGTTCAATTAGTAGATATTCCATATTAAACCTACAGCTTACAAGTGTCTGTGCGCGAATATTTTGTTTTATGTATACTATAATACCACCACCACGACTCAAATTCATCTTTTGAAAATCTCTATCGGCTCTCATAAGTTTGTATCCAGGAATAACAAGTTGATTGTCATGAACTGTGTCATCAAGCCATGATTCAACTATAACTATAATATCATACTTCACAGCCGAGCTCAAGACAGCATTAGTAAATTCCATAATTTTGTTTTTTAAGCTATGTACATTCTGGAAATAGATTTTGAAGTTATTAATATAGTTACAGCCATCTCCTAGTTTTTTTTATGAATCTGTGGAATACCATTAGTGTACTTTATAAACAAATTAGTTTCACCTTGTTCTTGCCTCAACTTTAATTGATCAGTAATTCTTTGAAGTGTGCTCTTTGTAAATTAGTTTTATCATAAAAACATCTTACGTTTGAATGAAATATTTCATTTCTATTCATAATAACCCATTTAGCATCATCAGCACTTGCGAAACGCACTTTTATTGGACGTATGCTGTTATTCACCTGTTTGCCAATTCTAGTAACTGCAAAGTTAATACTTGATAAGTTTGCTGTGTCAATAAGATCACAAATTAACTCATAATCAGATTTATCACTGCTGAGTTTAATATTAAGTATAATAACATTTTTTTCTCGGTACTGACGATCACGTATCTCATGCATTAGAGTTTCAGTCTCATTGAAAGAATCTTGCACATTAGATTTGGATTTTAGATCATTTATTCTGTTTATAGCATCATCAATTAACGTCTCGGCATGGTTAAGACGAGTATTCACTGAATCTAATTGCGCAGAGAGATTATCTTGCACCTGCTTTATATGATCTTTTACTGATCTAATCTCATCTCTTACATCTGTCTTTATTGATTGAATTTTAGCAAGAATGAATTGTAGGTTAGGATCAGATGGACCACATTTTGCGAAGCTCCCATCAGATTGCTTTCCAGCTCTGTCTGCACAAGATTCATGATAATAACCACTACACTTTTGACATATTTTTGCTTTTTGAGTGTTTATTGATGGTTTGTTTGGACAGAGTATGCATATATGCCCGCACTTGGTTAGGTTAAATATTTGATTCCGACCGTTAAAGCCTACGCCATTACATTGTTTCATTTTTGAGATCCTGACATATGTTTGATGTAATTTCTCAAATACTGCATTTTCCAATGTTGCATAGTGGAATAAAATCCAAAATTCGGAAACTTTAAAATTGTAGTGCATACAAAAAATTGTGATTGACCCATTTTTTGTTCTTTGAAGTTGAATACCTAAGAACATATTTAAAGGAAGTACTTTAATATCAAAGTTATCTCTTAATTTATTAAGGAGTGTCTCAATGTTTCTTTTGTCACATGAGATCACCAAGCCATCATCCACATAAATGGCTACTATTAGGCACTCTTCAATGTTGCCAGTTGAGCGACAAAAACATGGATTTGCATCAATTGGTCTTACGTTGTACTGCTCCAGACAGGAGACAAATTTATTGTTCCAGCATCTAGGGGCTTGTTTCAGCCCGTAGAGGCTCGCTCTTTTTCAACTTGCAGACCTTTGTACTTCCATCGTTGGACTCTTTTGGCTGCTCCATATATAATTCTTGAATTTCTCCATATAATATGCATATTTTCAATGCAGCAAGGCTTAATATGGCTCTTATTGAGTCGAACTTTACAACTGGACTAAAAGTTTCAGTGTAATCAAGTCCAGCTTTCTGTTGGCAGCCCTTGACTACCAGTCGGGCTCTGTATCTTTCAACTGTTCCGTCTGGGTTTTGTTTTACTTTGTACACCCAGCGATTTTTGAGCACATTTGCCTTGAGTGGTCTATTAACTAACGACCACGTACCATTTGTCTCGTGAGCTTGCATCTCCTCACGTATGGCTTTCTGCCATTCAAGTTTGTCATGTCTCTTCTCAACGCTGCTGTAGCTCTTCACAGATTAATGCAGTACCTTCATGAATAGCTTCAGCAACTTCAATCTGCTGAGATTTACATTTGATGCAGTACCAATCGTTTTCGTTTGGTCGCCTACTTGGACGCCGACATATGCCATGTGGAACCAGTCATTGCAGCTATCACACTGAATACATTGTATCACCTCATCTGGTGACGACTGCCATACATTTGTTGCCGTCAGTTGAGTCGATCTTTCTGCTGTCTGCACTGTCATAGCCTTCAACACTGAAATCATCATTTTGTTCTTCTTCATCAGTAGCAGTTTCTTCGTTGATTTTTTGAATTTGAATTGTCGACTGACTTTCGTTAAACTTTTGTGTTACTGTTTTATTTTGTATTTTTGATTGAAGAAATTGAACATCACAGCGAGTTTCAATTTTGTTGTGCTGTGGAAACCAAATCCTGTATCCTTTAATCTCCTCACTGTATCCAACCATGATACCTTTCTCAGCCTTTTCATCCCATTTTTTTCGTTTTTCTTTTGGAATATGCACCATTACATTTAATCCAAACTTCTAAACTTATCAAAATTTGCACTCTGTTTGTGCCATAACATATATGGAGTTTTCTCTTTCATGGGGCTTTTACCAGTCCGATTAATTACAAACACAGCCGTGTTTATAGCTTCAGCCCAAAGTTTCAGAGACAAATCCTTACTGTATAACATGGTCCTTGCAGCCTCCACCATCGTCCTGTTATCACGTTCAACTTTCCCATTTTGCTCCGGGGTATAAGGTACTGTTTTTTGATGCGTTATGCCGTGTTTAAAGGTAATTTCTGACATTACTTTGTTGACGAATTCACGACCATTATCAGTTCTAATTGTGTTTACTTCAGCACCTGTTACTTTCTTTACTTGAATCAAGTATTTTTGGAAGTTACTTGCTACCTCAGTCTTTTCTTTCATAAAGTAAACATGACGATAGCTTGAAAAATCATCTTTGAACAGTAAAAAATACCTGGATCCGTCAAGTGACTTATTTTCCATTGGGCCACATACATCTGCGTGAACCAGTTCTCCTACACGTCTTGTTGTTGTCAGACTTGATTGATGTGAGATGCGTTGCATCTTGCCTCGTAAACATGGCTGGCACTCTTCTTGTTGGCCAGTGACTTTTATACCTTTGGACTTCAGCAGTCTTTTAACATGATCATAGTTTTGATGGGTCAACCGTTGATGCCAAACTTGTAGACTGCTTGGCTCGGATGATCCAACCAGAGCATGGTCAGTGACTGCTTCATTTGCTTTGCCTTTGGGATGCAAACTCTAAATTTCATTGTGAAGAGGTTCTTCTCACGTTCTCCCACTGCTGTGATAAGCCCATTTTTCTTTATCAAACATCTTGTGCCATTCATTGTCACAGAATAACCTTTATCTGCTACTGAGCTTAAAGAGAACAAATTATACTTCAGTTTTGGTAAAAACAAGACATTATTGAGATGCATTTTTATCCAAGTTTTACCATTAAAAGCTTCTATGTTTATTGTACCATACAAATCAGTTTCAATTACATTACCATCTCCTACACGAATACGTATCTTTTCTCTTTTAACTAGATTTATAAACCAATCTTGTCTTCCTGACATGTGAAGACTAGCTCCTGAGTCAAAAAGCCATTTTTCCCTTTGGTCATCAGGAATTGAGGTTGCCATGAGTACCTCTTGTACAAAACAAAGGCTCCTCCCGTGGGCTCTGTGCCAGTATCATGGGCTGCTGATGAAGAATTTCCTTTCATTGCTTCATCTTTCTTTCTCTTACGACACTCTCCACCAATGACCAGGCTTTTTACAGTAGTTGCAGCTGCTTGGGTATCTGACTTTCCTTGTTGTGACTTTGACGTCGTGGTGGAGTGGTGTGACTTGATGTAGTTTATTTGCCAGCAGCGCCTCACCTGTGTTGCAGTCAGATTTACCAGAGTGCGTTCTTAACTTAACCCTGTTGGCAAAGTAAGCAGAATTTTAGTAATTATCATATTTTCAGATATATTCTCACCGAAGCCTCTCATTTTGTATGCAATTTCCTGGAGTTTCGATATGTAAGCTATGATACTTTCACCCTCATCTTTCTTAATGGTGTACCATTGTTGGGCCAGCAGATGAATCGTTGTCTGACTCTTGTTCTCGAAGATGCCTTTAAGCTGGTCCCACATGTCCTTGGTGGACTCACACATACGCACGTACTGTTGCATTTGAGGGGTTAATCCACACACAATTATGCTTTGTGCTTTACCTTCAGCTTCTCTCAGGTTGTTAATGTAGCTTTTTCCTGTGTTGTTGCAGTTTTAGAAAGTCGAGGCTTAGGATTTTCACCTTCGACGATCCCCATAGCACCAGTTGCCATCAATTTTATTCTTGTTTCAAACTGATGCCCAATTTTCGGCTCCAGATAATTTTGTCAACTTTGTTGCTTGCAGTAACTCCTCCATGGTGATTTTGTGGGTGGTTATTTTATTGTTACACCTTTTAATGACCCTTGCACTTTTGCACGTGGCTGGCTGGCCGAGAGGTTAGAACAATAGTTACAGTCGACTTATTCAATACTTACTTACTTACTCGCTAACAATGTCTTATTTTTACGAAAATATAGACTTTAATCTCACAGAACTAAGCTCTGGGCCCATAACCTGTTAATTATTTAGGATAATGGTAGAGTTTTGCAGGATGATTCTGAGGATCACAATAAATACACAAGTTAGGTTAAAGTATTGAACCACACTTTTTTATTGAGCATTCTCTCGCTTGTACCATAGATAGCAGAAAAAAACTAAGAACAAATTGCGCATGTAAAATGAGAGGCGCAGCTCTCCAGTTGACTAACCTTATCCTAGTGATACGAGGCTTAAGTATAGAGATCATAGTTTTACATGCTATATGTATATGTATTTTGAGCGGGCAATTAAGAAATTAACTATTTTCAACATAAACCTCTTGGGTAAAAATTGCAAAAAAAAATAACTCCCAGATGTGAATTATAAGAGTTGAAAGTATAATTAGTGCACAATTTTTTCAAATTGGCATATGTGGTTAGTTGCAGTTAGGAATTTATGAGACAAAGAAAGGTCCACTGTATTGTTAACATTGTAAAATAAAAGGAGACTATAGAAACCCAATTAAATTGACAGTGACGGGTTTTAAAAAAACAAATAATACAGTGTTGATTTTACCCAGAAGAAGATGTTCCATCTTAAATTAATAAATAACACAGAAAAAAAAAAAATTAAATTGTTTTTGTAAATTTTATTGTATTGTGTGGCTTGAAGGATTCTATTTCGTGATAAAATATGTTTGCAAACTTTCTAAAAACATGGTAATGTAAAATTTTGAGCAGCTTATAGCAGTTTATCCACTGTGCGTTGATTGACAGTGTCGTGATTCAATAAATTATACCAAATTCCAGATTTAACGTATCGTGTTTCTGAAGATTTTGTAAAATACCGGAAACTTATTCATCATTTCTTGGTTCGTATGGAATATATTCAAAAGTGATGTTTGGTACCAATTGAGTTTACAAGCAATGTTTATATGTTTATATTTTTTATTCCTAATAATTTTCAAAACGAATTACGAAAATAGTCTATTGATGTAATAAAATTGGGTCTGGCTGATTGTCTTTGTATATTTTTAAAACTTTTTTTTTTTTCATTCATTTGTTGCTGAATTTGCATAAATAGTGGAAACTGTTTTTATTTATTTATTATTTATTTAACCATTCATTCAAGTATATAAACATTAAATTTATTTAACCATTCATTCAAGTATATAAACATTAAATAGGAGAGGGCCCAGGATAGTACCTTGTGGTACCCCGATATCTATAACAAGAAACTCACTATAAGTGTTCTTAATTTTCACACAATGTTTTCTGTTTTGAAGATAACTTTTAAATAGTTCAAGTGCAGTACCTCTAACTCCAATTCTTTCTAGTTTTAGTAGAAGTATTCGGTAGTCAACTACATCGAATGCTTTTGTCAAATCGAGAAAGACTGCCGCAACAGGTCTATGCTTATCCAGTTCATTATAAATTTCATTGGCTACTCTTGCCAAGGCATCTGTTGTTCCTCTCTTTTGTCTGAAGCCAAATTGACAATCGGAAAACACATTGTGCTTTTCTAGGAACTTGTAAACACGCTCGTGAATGACTTTCGAAAATTTTAGCTAAATTGGATATTAACGAGATTGGGCGATAGTTCTCAACATGTTTGATGTTCCCTTTCTTGTGTATAGGAATGATAACTGCCTGTTTAAAACAGTAGGCTAGTAACCCGATTCGAGGCATTTATTAATTATGTAAACAATGGCTTCAGTAAAAAATGGAGCCAGAGTCTTTATCACGGTAGTATTGATACCATCAATGCCACCACCTGTGTTTCGCATTGAGTTGATAATTCTCAAAGTTTCTATTAAGTCAGTTGGGTGTAGATATATAGTGTTATTTATCACAGGTCCATGTTCAGAGTATGAGCTATTCGAAGGACTAGAGTTAAGGCTAGTGGAAAGACTCATAGCTATATTGTTAATATAATTATTGAAGTTGTTGGCAATATCATGCTCATTGGTTAATGATACTGCTTCGGTCTCAATGCATTCGATTTCTCGTTTCGTAGTTGTCTTGCCAATTTTCGCCTAAGCGAAGTTCCAAATATCTTTGCTAGTTTTTTTATTTTGTAGTAAGTTATGTTCATATAATTTCTTAGTTTTGCGTATTTTATTGTAAACCATGTTCGCAAATTTTTTATACCTATCTTTTTTGTCAGCGTTATAAATATCGTTGCGCCAGTCTAGATACAAATAATTTTTTATGTTGCAAAGTTGTAAAATTTCATTAGTAATCCAGTCTTTTCTGGCGTTGAAATGTTTTTTCTTCTTTCTAGTCTCGGTGGATTTATTGATCAGTTTTTGGGTGGTTGTAATGATATTGTTTATTGCGTCATCAATGTTTAATTCTCCTTCGATTATGTGATTCCAGTTAACTGATTAAGCCAGCGTAGATAATTTTTTGTAGCATATTCGTTTGATTTAATTTTCAGGTCTGGTGACAGGGTCATCAGATATATGTACAATTTAAGTGGTATGATCTGCCACGCAATGGTGTATGTTATGTGAAGAGATGGAGAGATTGGTTGTTTTGGCAAAAATGTTGTCTATGCATGTACCTCTCTCTTGTATTCCCGGTCTGGTAATTGTGTTAAAGCAGGGGTTAAATTCATGTTCTAATAGAGTGAATAGGAATTCTAAATCATCTGCATTAGGATTAAGTAAGTCAAAAAACACAGAAGTGATTGGTGATGTTATTAGTTTCTGATAGGTAGTGACGTATATTATCAATAAATATTTTCTTGTTAAAATCATGGCACTTATAAAACATACTGAACCTCAAATTTCTTCCTTGCTTTTCCTCAATTTCCATATATAGCACCATCAAATCTCCAATTTTATTAATGTTAACATTGTGTTTTAGGTTCAACTTAGTGTAAACTACAACACCATCAGATTGATTAATTCGACTTTCATTGTAGTATTTCTCATAGCCAGATAAATTATACATATTTAAGTTAGAAATATTCCATGATTCAGAGCAGACAATAATATCAGGCTTAACATTTAGGCCGTATAATAAAATTTTTAGATTGTCAAAGTTTTTATTTAAGCTTCTAACATTAATGTGAAGTAAAATGATACCTCCTACAATTCTAGCATTCTCGTTAAATTCTATAAGATCACGATGTACTACCTCCGGGGTAGTAATCTCATAAGTTTGATTATTATGATCGATATCCATTTGTTTCTCTAATAAAGTAGTTGCTTAGCTAAAGGTTCTGTATGTTAGTGCTTGAATGCCTGTTTTTCTGAATGTATAGATGTGTAGGTATTGTCGGTTACATAGGGTAATCTGTAGACGAGACGATATAGTTAAGCTTAGATTTCAATGTTTCACAATTAGAGACCTCATCAGCAGCATGGTTAGTAGTTCTTTTCTTATAACCTTTATCGTTGTTGTGTATGCAATGTAGGCATTTTTTTTCCTCACTATTGCAATCATAGAAAGGGTAATTGCCCGCACAATGAATACATTTTGACTGGTTTTGACATTTTTTGATACTATGGCCTAATCCTCCACATTTTCCGCATAAAGTCACATTTAGGTCATCAAAACATTTGCACCTTTGATGGCCAGTAAAAATATAGTAATTATTATCACGTATATGTTGGTATAGGTCTGACGGCACTTCAATTATTGCACACTGGTCATTTTGATTTTAAATGTGTGGAGAACCGTACAATCTGTGTCAAATTCACAAAAGTTCCGTGCATTTAAATCTTCTTGCAGTTCGGTTCGGGTCATGTTGTTGTTGATATTTGTGATTTTAAGTCTTGGGTTTTTTGGCTTTAGTACAGTTATATTAAATTGAGGGCCTAGATTTTCAGCAAGTATTTTATTCACATAAGAAGTATCAATTTTATTTTTACAGATAACTTTAACAGATCCATCCTTGTTTAGTAGAACATTCTTTACTTGGATTTGATTGCACTTATGTATTTCTTTGGTAACTTTTTCATATGCATCTAATTTAGAGTTGGGTTTAGTTGAGGTCACTATTATTTTAGTTTCATGGTTATTTGTTATGGGTTTAATTGATTCATTGTTTTGTTTTAGCACTGTAGCATATGTTACTTAAGAATTCTTTGTATTGTCATCAACTATTCGATGAAGTAGTTTGTTATTATTCTTTAATTCCTCATTGACTTGCTTGTACAACATATTTTCCTTTTTTAGGGCTTCAATAATTTCAATATGTCCATTATTGCATTCACTTTGGTTCTTTATTAAAGAATTTGCTGTTTCTAGATTGGTAGACATCTTATTTAGATCATCCTGATATTTTCCTTTCTCGTATAGCTTGATCTGGGCGATTAATGTTCTCACTTCAGTATTTATGTTGTCTTCTTGTAATGTTGAGGTTAAATTAATATTATTATGTTCTGGGCATATTACAAAACAATCACTGATCCTGTTGACATTATTAAGTCGCAAAAAGTTGTTTCCCCTGTCGCAGTGGTTAAGACAGCATTGATGGTTAGCGGTCGAATCCTCCATTTAGCGATCATTCGAGGGTTAACTATCGTTCTTGATGCTCCGGTATCCACCATCAGTTTTAGCTTCCTGCCGTTCACAAAACCATCTACAGTAAGTGAATTATCAGTGGTTTTCGATACGGAGATGATGATTGGGGCTTGGGAACGCAAAGCCGGCTTTTCTTAGGTTCTCTGTTAACTTCATCAAGAATAAGTACACAATACCTTTCATGTTCTTTAAGTTGTTTCACTTTCATACTCAAGTATGTAAATACGTCGTCAAGGATTCCACTTTCAAAATTGATGTGTTGTAATTTCCTTCTTAATGTACGTATAGAGGGTAAAGGAAGTCTTTTTCGTCGTAATTCTTCATACCCATTTCCTCCACAAGCGAATTTTAATTGTAATGCATCCTTTATTGTTTTATTTGACCACTTCATGAATTTATTGGACTTTCGACATAAAGAGTTTATTTGATCGTCATTAAAGCACATTTTCAAAATATTTAAATGTTTATTGCTTAAGTTTTCTTTCATTAAAACTTTATTTCGTCGACGTTCCAAGCGCAGCTTTTGTTTTAATACCCTACGACTCTCTTCTGACTTTTTGAAAAGTTTATCATATTTTTTTAATCTTAACTCTAGCTCCTCTATTTTATTTTTATCTACTTCTACTTCT
Organism: Agrilus mali; assembly: GCA_029378335.1. NCBI lineage: Eukaryota > Metazoa > Arthropoda > Insecta > Coleoptera > Buprestidae > Agrilus > Agrilus mali. The sequence goes on from CM055656.1 coordinate 19,722,402, forward strand.
GTTGTATTGTCCATTTCTTCAGAGCTTGACGACGCATCAGATGCTGATATAACTCCAGTCATCTTTTTATTAAATTCTGATCTGGATTTGGGTGGTTTACGCTTCGGTTTATTTACTTTATATGAAAATATTGTAGGAATTGCATTCCATTTCAATTTTTTCTTTTTATCAGGTCTATGAAGCTCCCATTGATCTTCATCAAAATGACACTTAAAATAATTAAAATTGAATTTATAAACTATGCATGCATTTTTTCTACACACTGACCTCACATAAATAAGATGTATTTTTCGGTTCCCAATTAAGTCGGCGAACTTTCATTGCCCATTGCTTTCGCCTTTCTGGATCTCGAGGAAAAATATTCATTTTATAGCCCTTTTTATCGCTATTGCTGCAATTTACTAATTTTTACTAATCACTAGTATTATTATAAAATTTAAACCCTGTTACGACAGAATAACTGCAAAGAAACAACACGGATCTAGTAAAAGTGACTGTTTACTGGATTTACTAGTACCTATTAGTTGCAATAGGTTTAGGATAAACATGGCCCCCATTTGAACGCACCAATCACAGCGATGACCGCCTATGGCCAGACTCTTGTTATTAAGCGACTCTAGTATTGGGTATTCTTGAACGTTCAGATTGGCCTTTATTTCTTCTAATTCCTTTTGAAACTTTTTGTGCATGGCCTTTAACTCTTCTTAAACTTCTACTCTTACTGAACATCTTTTAACTCTTTCTTAACTTTTACTACAACAAATAAATGTTCGTTCATATTTTATGAAAAAAAAAAAAATTATTTGTCTCTTTTAATTTTATTTACCTTGTGCAAATTGGATAAGTTGTAGGTTGAGATTTGGCCCAATTATAATTTTCAGCAACGTTGATCAATTTTCCTTCGGCTTGTAATGAATGTGGTTTTATTTTCACATAGCAATTTTCCTTGTGGTATACATGAAGGCAAACTTCGGATTCCGTTTACGGGTACAGAATATTTAAATCTGGCCTCCATCTTAATTCCGTGAGCCTCCATTTCACGTTTATCTGCGAACTCAATGTCCATCCCTCCGATATTGTCTCTAGACCACTCAAAAAATTGAATGGTTGCTTGAATCTGTTTTTCAGGCGGTAATTGCAAACTTGCCTTCGATGGCAAACGTTTAATCGGTCCTCCTAGTCCGTCGCTAGGCCAGTGTTGCCAGATCGTTGCGGTCGTACTAGGGTTTGCAATCTCGGACCAAAATTTCAATCTCGGGATTTCGGGATTAAGTTTTCACAATCCCGGGAATCCCGAGATTTCGGGATCAACGGTCAAATGGCTTGAATGAGCTTTAGCAAAATTATATTGTTATTTGATAATGCAGTAACATTAAATAGTAGAATTTTACGAGCTTTATTCAATACATAATACAGATATTTAAGATTAGTAACCGTCAAGAGACCAACATAAGTAGCAAAATAAAATAAATATAATAAAAAAAAAAAACAAAATAAATATCTTTATTGTGAGAAAATAAACAAGAACAATGCTGAAATCGTGTGTAAACAAGAATAAAATACAACGTGTATCTATAACCTACTACTTAGTATTCTCATTATTGTAATAAAGAAACAAAATTATATTGTTATAAAATAAAAAAGAACAATAAAACAAATGCTGAAATTGTGTGCATAAACAAGAACAAAATACGTGTATTACCTACTACTGAGTATTCTCATTATGAGAAAACCAGTAACGCAAAAAAATTAATTCATTAAGTGTATGATCTCCAAGCCTTGATCGAATTTTGGTGCAAACAGTACCCGATGCGGAAAACGACCTTTCTGATTCGACGCTGGTCGGGGGTATGGTCATCAGGAGACACGCACCCCTACTACCCTCATTTATGTAAAGTGCCATTTCTTTTTTTTAAATTGAATTAAGGAGGTCAGTTGAACATTGCAACATTAGATAAAGCTATGAATTTAAAATATGTCATTCTTTTAGTCATGTAGAATGATTCTAGAAAAACTTTAGGATATCTTATCGAACTATTTAACAAGATATTCAACTTTGAATATCGTCAGAAATACACGGTGCTGTATGGTATATGGTCACAATCTAAACTAAATTCCTCTATTTAATATACTCACAAATTAGATATCAGCTGGGAAAATAATCATATTTATAAATTAATGTTTATATTTTTAATTTATCGAAAAAAAAAGTACCTTGACGATGTCTTTTTAATATAATTTGTGAATAAAGAGTCTAAAAATAGGGAATTCGTATCCAAGCTTTGCCGCCATGTCGATTTGACAACGTCGCAACTCGATGTACTGCATGCGTTATATGTATAAAATTATATCGATTATGACAGAAGACTATAGGTTAGGGTATAACACTTAAATGGAATGTTGTTTACTGACAATACGCGACGTTGTGAAACGTTTTCACAGCTATTTACATCTAAAGTCAATTGAATTACTTTATATTTCTTGAGCATGATTTAAAATATCAAAATTGTATAATCTTTAATAAAACTAAAAATTAACATTTTTTACTATTATAAAGTATTATAATATTCGACTTGAAATTTTTTTTTAGGATTTATGGTCTAAAACTAGAGTAGTAGTCAACTGACCTCCTTAAATGAATCGGTTTGAGTATGACGCGTTCTAGATCTAATTGAGTGCATTAAGTTTTCCAAAGTTTCAATTAGCTTTTCTGCCATGGACTTTTCAGTTTGGGTTTGGATCACTGAGAGAGGGGTGTCATCTTCATCATCCTCTACTTCAATATTTTCAACTTCTATTTCTGTTTTGTTTTTCAAACGCTTTGACACGTTAACGGTTGCAGCGGGCCCCTGGGCCCGCTACTGGAATTGCCGTCCGGGCTTCGGCGGGCATATGGACCTCCGAAATATAATAACAGAAACGCTGGTTGCTTGGCTTGTGTACCGCTCTGTCCACGCTTCCGACTATGTGAGCGGACCGCTACAACTCTGGCAGGTACCATGCTGCATGTAACTTTTGTATACCAAGCAATAGTGATGTCAAGTACGATTACTTTTTGATACTCGTTAGTACCAGTTACTTTATTAATCAATACTCGTTACTTTGTAATCGTTACAAATACTCGTTACTTTTTCTGTAATACATAATATCGTTTACCTAGGTACGATCCACAGTAACGGCGATTACCAATAAATAATAATCGGTAATATGTACCTATATGTATAATTATGTTATTCCCTTTTTATATGTATTATCTTTTATTCCTAAATAAAAAATAAATAGTTCAATAGAAATTTAGTTTTATAATAATAACAATAACAAAAGTGCAGCTCTCTTTATAAATCAATAGAATTCAACAAGCTAGTTTTTAACATTGTACCTAGTACCTAAATTATACGTAACTATAAATACAGATATTTATATTATCGTATGTTGACGCAATGCTGATCTACATGTTTATAATAAAATAATAACACGATGAATGGTGCAAGTAGTCCTTTAAGCACGAGCTTGTCTTCGTCATAGATAGTCTTCGTTCTGTTTCATTTTCACCCATACATCATATATACCTAGATACATATAGATATAGTACATAATTGATCGATCAAACGAACTTACCTGAAGTGAAGTTCGATCGCAATTATACGAGGGTCCAGTCCGAAGACATCACTTTGTTTAGTTACTGCGTAGTCCGCTTCGGAGTATTAGTCGTGCACGTAGTTTAAAGAAAGCAAATACCCCCACCACGCCCGGCCCCGGCAGTGGCCAAGTCCCGTGCAGGAGCTCATTCGTTGAAAGAAAGGACAAGATACTGCTCGCAACTTGGGAGGGTAAAGAGAGAGGGGGGGAGTGATGTCTTCGGACTGGACCCTCGTATAATTGCGATCGAACTTCACTTCAGGTAAGTTCGTTTGATCGATCAATTATACTTTGGGTCCAGTCCGAAGACATCACTTTGTTTAGTTACTGCGTAGATGTTTAAAGACGTATTGACGTTGCGAGCGGTCTAAATTAACTGGGGAACAATGAGTAATTGAAACAGTTAATAAGTGATCAAATACAGTAGTATTTATTTATTTACTATAATGTTATAAAAATTTTAAATCGACAGATTAGTGTCTAGGATTGCGTGCGCAAAGGCGTTCCTTGATTGTAGTGGCCGGTTGTAAAATCTTGCAAAAGTTGAGTTTTGTGTCCAACCGACTGTTTGGCATATGAGGTCTACGGAGACGCCATTTCTTAGCGCCGCAGAAGTTGACGCGTGTCTAATTGAGTGGGGTTTGAAAATTGCCGTGTTTATCCCCGCGGAAGCGATCGTTTATTTCACCCATCTGCTTAAAGTGTCTTTAGTCGCCCGGCCATGAGGTTTTTTGTGGGTGACGAAGAGGAAGTCGGTATCAGGGTTCCTTAACGGTGCTGTTCTGTTAATGTATTCCTTCAGGGTGCTTGCCACGCAAAGGAGTGGATTTTGCTCAAAAGTGGGGATATGTAAAGTGGGCTGGGGTCTTCCAATGCGGCTGGTTTTGACTGGATCGGAAATATTAATAATTGTTTCCCCTGGGTTGTGTATTATATTGGAGAGGCGAATGAGAGAAATAGTTTGGAGTCTTTCGCCTGTTATGAGGGCTAGTAATGTGACTAACTTCTGAGACAGGGCTTGGAGGGTAAGTGTTGGTGGGAGGTCTTCGATATATTTCATAAGAGGTGTAGGATCATATGTGGCGGTATATCTTGGTCGCGAGGGACGAAGTCGAGATAGGCCTTTTTTAAAACGTTTTAGTATCGGGTTGGAGCTTAAATCGACTGAACATATTAGAGAAAGGGCAGATGTATGAGAGTTGAAGGTTCCGTACTTGAGGTTCTTGTTGTTCGCCAGATCTTGCAGGAAAGATAGTACATTTGTTATTGTTGGTTTGAAAATCGGAATGTTTTTATTGGTGCAATAAGACCACCATAATTTGTAAGTACCATCGTATTGTTGTAGTGTAGAAGTCGAGAGTGATGAGGTAATGGTGGCTATTGCAGTCTCCGGAGCGTCTCTATTCAGAAACGCCTGCCTGATAACCTCGCTCCCACCAGGGTAAGGCTCCTCGACAGTGGGTGTGACCTGAAAAACGGAGAAGAAAGTAGGTCCGGGGAAGGATGTGAGTAAGTTTCTTTTCCGGAAATTAATTTACGGAACAGAGGGTACCATGGTTGCGATGGCCACCAAGGTACTATCATAATTCCAACAGCCTTATCCTGAATCGTTTTTTGAAGAGTTCGGAGGATCAGTGCGAACGGAGGGAAAGCATAGAAGTAATGATTGCTCCAGGAAATCGTGAACGCATCGATATATGTGGATCCTGGGTCTCGGTGCCAGGATGCATAGATGTCGCATTTATTATTTATATGTGAGGCGAAAAGATCGATTTCTGGTTCGCCAAACTTAGTAACTAACCGATCAAAGGCCTTTTGAGATAAAGACCATTCCGTTTCTGCGCCTAAACTTCAAGACTCTGTATCTGCTATAACATTTTCTTTAGAAGGGATATATGAGGCGAATAACCAAAGGTTTTGTACCTCACACCACTGCCAAATGCGTTTTGACAATGAGCAGAGTTCGGGGAATTGCACGCTCCCCATTCTATTGACATAAGATACAGCTGTTGTGTTGTCGCATCTAATTAGGATGTTGTGGTTTGTTAGATGCCGTGTATAGCATTGAATTCCGTAAAGAATAGCCAGTAATTCTAAGTAGTTTATGTGTAGACGTTTTTGTGGTTCCGACCAGAACCCATGTGTTCGATCGTGGCCACAACAAGCTCCCCACCCTGCACAGAAAAAAACACTTTCTTAAAACAAGAAAATATATTTCTTTAAAGATATTTACTCTTTTTAAATAAATAAATACTTCGTTTTAGTATTTTGCTTTGTGTTAAGAAAACAAGAATATTTCCTTCAACACTTTTATTTACTTACTGCAATTGATTTAAAGAGAGAATTTCTTTTTTGAAATAAATTTATACAGGTTTCGATCGAAGACTCACTCTGTTCTTAAAACAAGTCAAGGAACTACTTGGAATGAAAATGTTTGTTTTTGCTACAACTTTTTGAATGGTTTAAACAAAAAGTAATTTCTTAATTTTAAGAGATTTATATTTTGAAACAATAAAATATTAATTCTATTCAAGTAGCCAAAAACTGGATTGGATAAAGCACTTCTTCGAAATGAAACAGTTCTGCTTTCGATAAAGCATTATCATTTCATTTCGAATAACGTTTTATTTAGTACAAATAAGTGACGCTTTGATGAGCTCCATATTCGTCTCCCGTTTCGATTTTCAATATATTGCGTCATACGTTAATGAACCAGTGTAAAGTGAGCTGTTGGTGCACAAAATTTTCTGAAAAAGCAGTGCTATATTTATTTAAGAAAATGGAAGAATTTTTAAATAAAATTGGCTTTGGAGAATTTGGAGAAATATTTGCAAGTAAGTACCCATTAAAATACTTAATTTTTACGAATTTACGTAGCTATTGTGCATCTAATTTTCACACATTTTTTTGACTTTTTCAAAATAGAATTATGAAGTAATGCAAAATTTTGCATGGTAAATATGTAAGTAATATAGCCGTAATATTAGAATTAAGTTTTTAATTCATTCTGTATCATGTTATCTGCTGTAATATATAGGTACATAAATATCTACAAATCATTTTTATCCACAATGAATCCTCAACGAAATAGGGAAATAGCTATTTTAATTTCTAAAATATAAAATAAAATCAAACTGTTTTTTCGGTTAAATAGCAGTAGGTACCTATCTACAGTTTAGCAAAATTTGTAAGCGCGCTTTCTCTCGATAAAGAAAAAATGGCTAACACCTACTGCTATTTGAAAATCGTTTATTGTGGATTGTATATACATACATAGAAAAGGTCATCTATGATAGAAAATTTATACTTTTAGCAAGTCGATTGTATTATGATGATAATCGTTTGATCGATAAACCAAGAATTCTACTTTTCATATTAAAAACAATAATTTGTATTATAGCTACTGAAATCATTTAGACTAAACAACTTCTTATCAAAACAGCAAACTTGAACAATCACTACGTTATTGAAATACACAATAAACGAACCTCTATGAAATCGTATTGTTAAGCGATTTATTACAACATAATACAATAAATTTGAATAGATTTTATTAGTTTGTTTAACTTAAATTTTTACGAAGGATGTAGGATCTACAACTAATTCTCTACTATATGTCTAATTTAAACTATTGTTCTTTATTGAAATACTGATTCCTGTACTTTCTTTTAAATAAGAAAATGATATAACTGAAGAAATTGCATTCCAATTAACTTTCGAGGAACTAAAAGAACTCATACCGTCTGTAGGAAAACGAAAGATGTTTATTGAAAAAATCAAAGAAATCAGAAGTCAACATGAAAGCACGGTGAGGTTGCGTTAATTTTTTATGAGGTAGATATTTGTTTTGAGGAAAATGAGTGTGATAAAATACATTTCAGTCAACTTCAACTCAATTAAATAATACAAGCGAAGAATACACCAATATTGAAACAAACGAAAATGATATCAATGCCGCTAACTTCAATATTCTATCAGACACAGAATCTGCTGCTAGTGCTGCTAGTAGCACGACATCCCAGTCCTCAGATTTATTACCAGTATTTATTCCGTTGCAAAACGATGCGGTTTCTTTTTATGGATGGGAAAATCTCTCCTTGCCGAAATTTCCAGACTTTGACTTAAAAACACTATTGAACACATCGCCTTTAGGAAAAACAGAACTAAAGCATTATGAAACATTTAACTCGTTAGAAAATACTCACTCCTATGGTTAAAGCACAACCGGGAACCGTGGGACGAAGTAATGACAAAATGGAATCAAAGTTATGCTATTCGTAACAACAATTTCAAAAAAACTACAGTACAAGACTTTTTATCTGATTGGCCAATACTGACAGATTCAAGAGCCGATTCATTGGTTTGTACCTATGTAATTTTAACATTATTAAAACTATGCATTGCATTACTTCATCATTTCGTTTACAAGAGCGAACGAATTGTAGTTTAAACAAACATTTGTTAATTATATAATTTGATCGTTATATTATTGCTATTTTATATTCTTCCAGATTAATGCAGATTTTGATTTACTGTTTCCTGAATGTGGAATTAAACTGTTTTGTAGAGGCTCTGAATGTTTAGATAAAGTAATAAATTCAAAGAAAAATACTATAAAAGATAAAACCTGTTTACAACTACTACAACTATATGAAAATGAAAATTTAAATGAAGGTAATAAGTAATATAAAAAAATAAAGTGATAACCTTTAAAACGTAATTTCCTAAATATTTCAGATACGAAGTTCTGCATGCAAATTCATATTATCTGTTATATGCTCCCCCCGAAAGGACGTATAAGAAAAAGAAAAACAGACTGGAAGTTTTCCACAGTGGAAGCCTTAGAAGGAATTGTTGTCCATGCTAAGGTAGGATGTTGTCAAAAGTACATACTTATAATGATTTTTGAATGATTTTAGATAGCTGCAGACGTTGAAAGACTTATTGAACTGCAAAAAGAAAAAGCTTTTTTACGCAAACAAACCGTCCAGCCTTATTTATTGATTGAAGGACCAAGCTTAATGCAAATAAACAATACTTACGTGGTGGTAGATTATGTAAGATATCACTTTCTTTCATTTATGAAGGCGTTTGATACTCTTTTCAAACTATTTCATGTGTTTAATGCGCATTATCCACCTCAAAGTGCTCATTTGTGGAGCATTTTTGAAAAAATATATGGTATCGTAAATAATAATGACAAAACCTACCCGTACATTGCCGAAGTTTATAAATTAATAAGTGATTAATAAGAAAAATTACTTATAACGTTACTTATACTTTTACGTTTTGTATTAATAATAATAATATGATTGTATGTTTATATTGTGGAAAGGACTTTACTTCCATTAATCGTTGTATTTTTTATGATTTTATGTTCAATAAAGATATGTTCAATTATAATAATCACATTTTATTTATATACCATGAAATCGATTTGTAAAATGGCCTTATTATTACAAATAAAAAATCAAGTAATAATAAAATTTTGAAACAAATTTTTGTTATTTTAGTTTGAAAATGTTTCATGTTTAATACAAAAATATACTGCTTTAAATTGAAATATTAATTGAATTCATTAAAAAGATGCATATACTAAATATGAAGAAGTACCATCTTAAATGGAAACATCCTTTTTTTTTGTGTTGAAGAAAAATATTATTTTTTCCAAGCCCGCAAATCTTATTTTAAGAAAACGAAATTGTTGAAATCAGTAGATAAATATTCTGTTTAAAGAAATACATTATTCTAGCCAAGAAATATTGCGGTTTTCGTAAGTAAACTCTTTTTTCGTTTCAAACATTGCTGTATTTAACTGAAAATATACATTCTTAAATGAAACGCAGCATTTTCTTACCATTAAAACTTTAAAATTCTTTATTTAAGAAAATATTTATTTGCGTATATATGAAACAAAGATTTTCTTGAATGAAGTGTATTTTATTCACATTAAATATACTCTTTTTTCTGTGTGTAAGTGACGCGTCGGTAAAGATTGTGAGGTGATAAGTATCGTATCGAATGTCGTTGGAAGCATTTGAGATGTTGCGCCACCAAAGAATATCTGGTTTAATATGGTCGGGGATTGACATTGTGGCGTTATAATTATCTTTGTTCCTATGTAGTGCTAAGAATTTTTCTCTTTCTAAGGCTTTGCAGTACATAAAACCGTATTTTACGCCGGGACAAGCTGATACCAATATTCCGATAAATCGTGCGAACTCTCGAATCTTGCATTCCGGTCGCTTTGAATAACGCGAGGCTAACTTGATTATGTTCTTTTTCTTCTCTTCGGGAAGTTTTATTTTTAATTTGGCGCTATCTATCATGAAACCAAGAAATTTTTTATATGTAGCAGGTACTAGAGCGCTTTTCTTTTCGTTTATTACGAATCCTAATGATTTTAAAAGGGTAGTTGTTTTATATGTATTAGAGCGACAGGCTTCATAAGAATCCTCGAAAACGATGAAGTCACTAAATAGTTAACGAGAGAGATGCCTACAGAACGAAGATAAGAGACGACTGGTTTCATGAGTTTCGTAAAACAGAAAGGGGCCGTACTTAGCCCGAATGGAAGGCAGGTAAATTGGTACAACTGTCCTTCGAATTTAAATTTAAGAAACTGTTGGTGGTCTTGGTGTATAGGTACCAAAAAATAAGCGTCCTTAAGGTCGATTGTAGACATATAGATATTTTTATGGGTTAATTTTACGGCTGTTCGGAGATCCTCCATTTTGAAATGAGGACATTTTACAAAGGCGTTAAGGCGTTTTAGGTTGAGGATAAACCTTTTGTCGCCATTTGGTGTATCAGCTAGAAAAATTGGAGATATAAATTGTTCTTGGCTTGGATTAGATGTAATGATGGCTCCAGACCGTAACAAGTCGCGAACAGCTGAATGTACTAAGGGGTTTTCTGAGGGGGTGAAGATGTTTTTGAATATATGGCAGCATGACGGGAGAGCCCCTTTAAAGGGAATTCTATAGCCTCTAATCCAGGATAAGACTGTTGAATTGGACGTAATTTTAGACCAGGAATGAAAATAAAATTGTAGACGTCCTGCAAACGGGAAATGCATTACCTTTAGTGCTTCCTGGGCTGTTGGCGGTTGTTCCGTGAGGTCTGTTTGGAGATATGGCCCTTGTGTTGTCCCACCTCTCTCCTGAGGTAAGACGGGCGATATTTGTTTAAAGGACCTCCGGTCTTCGATGAGCTGGGTCCCCCCCCCCCTCTTTGGTGGATGACTGAAAGGCCGTGTAGGTTGAGAGGTGTTGCGTGCTGCGGTGTAGGTGGAGCGCAAGTCCTGCCCCGCTTTCTCTAGAGATTTCAAATTTTTTGCACGCTCACCTAAATCTGGGCCGAAGAGAAATTCGCCGGGAGTAGTGTTTTCGGTTAATTCCTTAACGGATTTGTTAAGTACCGGACAAATCAGAAATTTTCTCATTTTAGATATGTCGTGGAAAAGGGCCGCAAACATTCGTGCGGAATCGGAAAGGTTTGACAGAATGTTTTCTCTAGTGTCTTTGGGGATATTGTTTTCCTCTTCCAACAGAACGTTCAACGCTTTTCCTATAGCAGTTAGTCCGTTACCAATGTGCAATTGGTACCCGGAGTGGGTGGAATCTCTGGTTAAGTGCGTGGTGGAAAGGATGGCTTTCACTTCAGGATTTATTTTTGGGGGTAGCAGTAAGTTGCAATTGACGGGGATCGAATATTTTCCGTTAACGGTATTGCGTTCTTCAATGGGTAAGCCGTTCTTCAGGATATGAGACCATCTGGAAGCTATCGCTTCGTGAAGATGGAAATCGGATGTCGTGGATTTGTCTGGGTCGGCACCCAGAATGTTCAGTGTGTCCTCTGACAGCGTCACCCCATCTGCTTCGCTAAGTATCAATACGACGCCATCGGTCGTATTATTTAACGCTGTTACTACCGTTCCTGAGTGCGGCCCTGTCTTCGCCCGAGATTCCGCCCCGCACGGAGAACGGCCGTCTGGGCTCGGTTGACGCCGCTGAACGTCGTCGTCCGACGGAGACAGGATAGTTCGGTTTCGTTGGACGGCTCTCTGTCTCTCTCTTCGCCGCCTCGACACGCTCGGTGTACGACTGCGGCTGATACGAGAACGAGACCTTGAGTTTGAATTTTGACGACGAAACGAAGAACGAAAATGGTGCGAGCTCGTTCTGCTACGAGAACGACTCTCGCGGGACCTTTCGTCAAAGGAACGAGAGGATCTGCTTCTAATGTCCCCAAGTTCCTGATGTAGAATTTCTCTAATCATCTTTCTCAAGGAAGTAGGAGATTCGTCTGCTGAACGGTCATCTGGGCTCCTACTCCGACGTTGACGTTTTGTAGTTTTTCCCATACTTCTGGCCAATGAATTGGCAAGAAGTTGCCGTAGGGAAGCTGTGAAAAAAAATAAGTAACTGTGTTGCTTACCTAGGATAAGAGTTATGGCACACGTGTTAGTAATTGAACCGTGTGGCCGCACGACATAAGCACGAAGAAGCGAATGAGCTCCTGCACGGGACTTGGCCACTGCCGGGGCCGGGCGTGGTGGGGGTATTTGCTTTCTTTAAACTACGTGCACGACTAGTACTCCGAAGTGGACTACGCAGTAACTAAACAAAGTGATGTCTTCGGACTGGACCCAAAGTATAATTTAGATATTGAATATAACAGGTACATGGTACATTTTTTTGTTCCCATATCCTGCACAAAATAATATTGGTAATCGAACTGGCATGGCATATCGATTACCTCGATTACTTCGTCTTACGACTCCTACGAATAATGTACCGAACAGTACCGAGAGTACCGATGGGACGCGGTATAATTTAAAGTAATCGGTAACGATTACTTTCTCAAAATAGTACTCGATTACTACGATTACTACCAAGTAACGAGTATTGAGTAACGAATCATTACAATATTGACATCACTACCAAGCAACCCAGCGCTACAATAAGGGTAACATTAGTGATCCTTTTTTCTGAAGCCAAACATACATTTCATGCAAAATAAAGTAATAACAATTCATATAAACTCCTTTATTGCTTTATTAAAAAAAACTGAACGTATTTTACTATAAATATATACAATACAGAAAGGAACGGTAGAAACTAAGAATGATAGTTTGAAAAACATTCCAGGCAGTAATGCGGCTGTCCGTCACAATCGTTGCAATAGGTTACAACTTTTTTCACTTTATTCTTGCTAATCTCGCCGTTTATCTTCTTTTCATAGCATCCTTTACAGTATTTTCGAACCTTATGAGCAGGACCTTCTTTTTTAGCAAAAGAATGTGTGTTAAGCCGCCTCCTTTTTTTGCGTGGTGCAGGCCCAGGCTATTCTTCATCGTCATCAGCTACAGGAAAGAGGAGGGCTTCCACTACTTTTTCCCTGAGGTCACCAATTTGAATATTTTTCCCAGTTACCTTCTTATACAAAAAATGGGCATTTACTAGTGAAGTTCCCCAAATTAATTCAATTGCGAGCTTTCGGTACCATTTCAGTGTTTTTCGGAGGGGGGCATTGTAACTTGCCATTTGATCACTTAGGTCAATGGAATTTTTGGCAGAATTGTACTCCAAAATAGCCTTAGGTTTTTGTATTTCACCGATTCGTCTTTTAACGCTTACAGTTTCATCCGTATGTTTAGTAGAAAGTAACAAGACATCGCGTTTGTCACGCCATTTCATTATACAGATACCTCTTGCATTTTCCTGAGCATATATTTCTCCTACTTTTAGTTTTTTTGATGTAACCGTTTTAGGATTTCCTCGTCTATTCGTCCTCAATGTACCTAATAGATGCGTTTGTTTGTCTAGTAAGATGTTAGCAAGTTCCAGGCTCGTATAGTAATTGTCAGTTACGATTGTCCTACCGCAACCTAATAATTTTTTTGACAATGTTGTTACAACCTTTGTAGGTACTGAAGAACCATCATCCTTCTATTTCCCTGGATAAATTTTTACATTCCACGTGTAACCCCCATCGCAACAAAGCTTAAACAGCTTAATTCCATATCGGTGGGTTTTCATAGGAATGTACTGCTTTATTAGAAGTCGTCCCCGGAATGGAACAAGCGACTCGTCAATACAAACTTCTTTCCCAGGTGTGTAGGCCTCTTGATACTTCTTCAGAAGAAAGTTTAGAAGTGGCGAAACTTTATATATACAGTCACCTTCAACACAATCATCATTATTGCTAAAATGCCACACTTTTAGCAGAAGCTCAAATCTAGAATTTGACATTACACCTGGAAGTATACTGCTGTAAAATTTCTTAGTTTTTGTCCAATAATGTCGAAGTGATTGCAATTTAACGAGTCCCATATATCCTATTACACCTAAGAAAATTTTTATCTCAGAAATAGTAGTAGGTTCCCATGTATGAAGTCTTGAATGTTGCGGAATATCCTCAGCCCTAGTTATAGTCTGAGTCGCGTAGAGATTTGTTTCGTCAACAATTAGTGCAAGAACTTCTTTATCAATAAAAAATGAGAAAAAGTCAATTGGTTCACAATCTATAAGAGCTGCCGCAATTTCTGGTGTTACTCCGAATTGCTCGACAAAATCAAACTGTTGATGAAATCCTTGAGGACGTTGCCAGAATTCGTCATGAGAAGTTGATGGAATTGCTTCATCCGTATCTGTACCAGAGGGTCCTTGCGGACCGTTACGTTGATCTGTAGTTTCTAATGTAACAAGTTGTCTACATATAGTCGGTACTGGGCCATCTTCAGGTAAATCTGACTCACAGATCATACTCTGTTTGGAAGTTCTATTCTGCACGCATGCAAAGTTTTCATTATCTTTGTCAAAAGTGCTTGCATCGCTGCTTGGTATATACAGATCACTGGAACTTACCGAATACTGGTCATCTTCTGATTCGAAAGATAAACCAGCATCCGAATCTGCAATCAAAATTTGTGTAAAATTTTTATCTCGCGAGAATTTATTTATAATCACCATTACTGGGCCCTTTAGCAAAAGCTAATTCGAGTATTTTACGTGAACGTGAAGTCATCTTCAATGCCACAACTAAAAGTCCACAGGAACAAATGTACAACGGCGACACATGACCGCTACAGGACCCGCCGAGCAATATACGGCAAAACTTTCCGCCCTGGATTTGGCGGTCCCTAGGGACCGCTCATTTTTTTCTGCTAAATAACCCAAAACTGAACAATCGGTGCATATCACCTTAATATTTGTGGTTTAAGAAAGCAAAATGAAACAAAAGTTAGCAGGCACATACCGCTGGTAAAAGACCCGCCAACACTTCCCTAATAACTTTTTTAGTGGGGATTTCGAATAGTGCGTCTAATTCTTGACTATTTGGATTTTGTAGATATCGCAGAATACCAGAGTAATTATTCCTTCGTTGGGCGATTCGTATTCAATCAAATCAATCAAAAATAACTTTATTCCCAAAGATTATACAGTAGTATAATATAGGATGCGTCAAAACTTAAATATTTATCATTACCCATTACTTAATATAATATCTATCAACTACCCTAACTTAATAACTACCACACTACTTCAAAAAATTCATCTAGACCAGGGGTTCCCAACCTTTTTGTACTCTAGAGCACATTCTAAAATATTGGTAGGGTGGCGGGCACCACCTATTTTTTATCAACAAACTCCTTCCATAACTTCTCATTTTCCCATAATTTATTTTCTTATATTCATAATTTGTAAATAAATAATAAACAAAAATGTTTCAAAATAATAAATTATTATTCAAATTTCATACACACGGAGAAATGTATTTGCAAAACTTAAACAAATACAAAAAAAAAACATTTTATAAAAAATATACTATCAATATGGAATATGTCAATGTGATCTTTGGCATTGCATATTATTGGCCAGTGCTTCATAATTAGGAGAGTATGACGATAATCCTGTTAGCAAACAATCATAAAGATGCTCATCGGTGAGTCGAGGTCTATATCTTGATTTTATTAAGTTCATGTTTGAAAACAATGATTCGCATAAATATGTCGAACCGAAAAATGATTCAATTTTATATGCCGCTTTTTTCAAAAATTGGAACTTTTCTCTGTCCACTGCATTCCAAAAGTCCTCTATATTAGGGATTTTAGCAAAATATCATTTTTAATGCCCAACATTTCTAACTCTACTTCTTCTGTCTTTAATACCTTGAACAAAATCTGCAATACATGCGGCCATTTCCATTACATTTATTTGGCAAGTAAAAGGATTGATACAGAAGGAAACAATTGGCTCGATAAGTGTAAACTGCTAAAATCTCTCTTCAAACTGGGTTTTTAACACTTAGTCTGGCTCGCCGCTAGACAAGTACTGTCAGCAAAGGAACCACTCATACATACAATAATGCAAACATACGAACGTATTTCATAAACCTAGGCACTCAAAAAATTTAAACTCTAACAAATAAATAAAAATAATTCACAATTTAATGTTTATGAAAAAATTCTGTCTCTGTTGAATAGTGGCGGGCACATACGAATCGTCCCGCGGGCGCCATGGTGCCCGCGGGCACGAGGTTGGGAACCTCTGATCTAGACTATAAAAACACTTTTCCATTAAAATATTTTTTAACATTAAACGAAACTTATACCTATTATTGCATGTTCTTAAATAATAAGGTAACTTATTATATACATAAATTCCAATTTCCTTTGGTAACATCTTTGATATATTTAATATATTATAATTTATTCTTAACTAGCTTATTCCGTGTATTATGATTATGGTAGTCTTTATTTTTTGGTAATTCATTTATCATAGAGTAAATATGACAGCTAATATCTAGTATGTACTGACTAATTAGAGTGAGCACACCAAGTTTCGGGAAAATTTCCCTGCAGGATGTTAGTCTATTGACTCCCACTATGTACCTTAAGATTTTTTTCTGAATTCTAAATACTGCTATGGATTGTGTCGAAAGACCCCAGAAACATATGCCATATGACAATCGAGCATGTATTTGTGCATGGTAGATGCATGTCAGTTGCTTCAAAGTTAAAATTTGTTTTAGGCTTCTGATGACAAAACATAACGACGATATTTTGGTTATTAAATTGTTGCAATGTTCCTTCCAGTTAAGGGTACTATCCATGGTAATCCCGAGGAATTTCACTATCTGCTCCTGGTTTAGAGAAATGTTGTTGCTGAGAATATTAATCTTTCTAATACTAGTATTTTGTGGTGTATGAAATCTAACAACATTCGTTTTACAGTTGTTAAGGTATAATAGATTACAGTTAAACTATTCATTTACATTAACCATGGCTTCATTACATAAGGATTCTAAAGATTCCTCATTTTTGTGTGACAACTAATGATGTGTCATCAGCATACAGAGTAGCCGACACCGATTCAGGAAGGCACCTTTCGAAGTCATTGATATATAATAGAAAAAGTATAGGACCAAGTATCGAGCCCTGTGGCACACCTATATCCGTTGTCATTTGTTTTGAATTGAACGTTAAATTATTATGTCTTAATACCACTGACTGTTTTCTATCAGACATGAAACTTGAGATCAATTGATTAGGTATCCCTCTAATTCCTAATTTGTCCATTTTCCACAGTAATCTCACATGATTGACACAGTCGAAAGCTCTACTTAGATCGCAAAATATTCCCACAGGACCTTCTCCCTTTTCTATATGATTTACCAGTTCGCTGTAAAATTTGTTAACTGCTGTTTGCGTGGATTTCTGCCTTTGAAAGCCAAACTGAATCTTATTAATTATACTAAATTTTACCAGAAATGTCTCAAGGCGACTTAAGTAGGCATACTCAAAAATTTTACTAAAAGTTTGTGAAATTGTCACTGGTCTATAATTTTTCACATCTCTTTTGTTCGACTTTTTGTGTACAGGGATTATGTTGTTAATTTTAAGCTTCTCAGGAAACTTCCCTGTGGATAGGGACAAATTTACAAGGTAGCATAATGGACTGATAATGGTATGCATAACTTGCTTGAGCAACCAACAAGAAATTTCATCTGGACCCGCCGATTTTTTGTTTTTTAGCTTATGTTGTAGCATATTCAACAATTCCTCTTCTGTATACGGGTTTAAATACATACTTTTATAGTGGTTATCAATAGTATTATGATATTTTTTCCTGGCATAACATTCTTTAATATCATCTTTGGTTCCCCAATAAACGACTCTGCAAAAATATTTGCTATCCTCTCAGGTTCGTCAATTAGTTCTTCATTTACATCTAAATTAATATCAGGAAAGCTACTGCCTTCATTATTGCTAAGTGACTTAGCAACCCTCCATAGTGTTCTGATATCATCAGTGGAGTTTGCAATCATACTTTGATAGTGCTCCCTTTTTGTGTCCTGAACCATTTTAACATGGTTCTTATGAGCTGTTCTGTATTCCTCTCTGTGGATTACATTTAGTTTTAATAATCTGTGAAGTTCCTTAAGATTTTGACTGGATTCTCGAGTTTTATTGTTTACCCATTTTTTATTTGTATTTATGGGCTGTCTTTTTTTTTGGAAAATTTGTGTTGAAAAAATAAAGAAAGGTATTATAAAATTCTTCAAAAGCATAATCAATATCGTCATTTACATAAACTGATTGCCATTTTTGACCTATTAGGTAGGTCCTGTATAAAATTAAACTTATTGTGTTGATTGAAATTTCTTTTTGTGATCAAATGAACGTTTCTCCTCTTATTATTGATGCCTGTGCAGAACAGAACTGTTCTGTGATCTGATATAATGTTATCACGAGCCATGCCCTCTGCACCTTGTATGTTACTAAAAATAAAATCTAGTGTATGATTATTTCGCGTAGGTTCAGTTACTATCTGAATTAGATTATATGTAAGTAACATATTTCTCAGGTCAAAATATTTGCTTTGTTGTTCCTTAGGATCTATATTGAAATCTCCTGTTAAAATTATAATAACCTGTGGATTGTACAATTTTTCCATGACATTATTTAAGTTTTCTAAGAAAATTTTGAACTTGCTGCTCGATGAGCCATGAGCTCTATAACAAGTAAGGATGATATTTTTCTTTTCATTATTACTTACTCCACATTCGACACCACATATTTCTATTGTTTGCTCTATACAGTATTGATTAATATTAATGGGAATGGTTTCAATGTTTTCATTGACCCATATTCCAACACCTCCCCCTTTCGTGACAGATCTATTATAACAAGAACCCATTTTGTAGCCTGGGAATATGGCTATTTTTGTATTTCACCGATTCGTCTTTTAACGCTTACAGTTTCATCCGTATGTTTAGTAGAAAGTAACAAGACATCGCGTTTGTCACGCCATTTCATTATACAGATACCTCTTGCATTTTCCTGAGCATATATTTCTCCTACTTTTAGTTTTTTTGATGTAACCGTTTTAGGATTTCCTCGTCTATTCGTCCTCAATGTACCTAATAGATGCGTTTGTTTGTCTAGTAAGATGTTAGCAAGTTCCAGGCTCGTATAGTAATTGTCAGTTACGACTGTCCTACCGCAACCTAATAATTTTTTTGACAATGTTGTTACAACCTTTGTAGGTACTGAAGAACCATCATCCTTCTATTTCCCTGGATAAATTTTTACATTCCACGTGTAACCCCCATCGCAACAAAGCTTAAACAGCTTAATTCCATATTGGTGGGTTTTCATAGGAATGTACTGCTTTATTAGAAGTCGTCCCCGGAATGGAACAAGCGACTCGTCAATACAAACTTCTTTCCCAGGTGTGTAGGCCTCTTGATACTTCTTCAGAAGAAAGTTTAGAAGTGGCGAAACTTTATATATACAGTCACCTTCAACACAATCATCATTATTGCTAAAATGCCACACTTTTAGCAGAAGCTCAAATCTAGAATTTGACATTACACCTGGAAGTATACTGCTGTAAAATTTCTTAGTTTTTGTCCAATAATGTCGAAGTGATTGCAATTTAACGAGTCCCATATATCCTATTACACCTAAGAAAATTTTTATCTCAAAAAAGCAAAATGAAACAAAAGTTAGCAGGCACATACCGCTGGTAAAAGACCCGCCAACACTTCCCTAATAACTTTTTTAGTGGGGATTTCGAATAGTGCGTCTAATTCTTGACTATTTGGATTTTGTAGATATCGCAGAATACCAGAGTAATTATTCCTTCGTTGGGCGATTCGTATTCAATCAAATCAATCAAAAATAACTTTATTCCCAAAGATTATACAGTAGTATAATATAGGATGCGTCAAAACTTAAATATTTATCATTACCCATTACTTAATATAATATCTATCAACTACCCTAACTTAATAACTACCACACTACTTCATAAAATTCATCTAGACCAGGGGTTCCCAACCTTTTTGTACTCTAGAGCACATTCTAAAATATTGGTAGGGTGGCGGGCACCACCTATTTTTTATCAACAAACTCCTTCCATAACTTCTCATTTTCCCATAATTTATTTTCTTATATTCATAATTTGTAAATAAATAATAAACAAAAATGTTTCAAAATAATAAATTATTATTCAAATTTCATACACACGGAGAAATGTATTTGCAAAACTTAAACAAATTAAACAAATACAAAAAAAAAAAAATTTTATAAAAAATATACTATCAATATGGAATATGTCAATGTGATCTTTGGCATTGCATATTATTGGCCAGTGCTTCATAATTAGGAGAGTATGACGATAATCCTGTTAGCAAACAATCATAAAGATGCTCATCGGTGAGTCGAGGTCTATATCTTGATTTTATTAAGTTCATGTTTGAAAACAATGATTCGCATAAATATGTCGAACCGAAAAATGATTCAATTTTATATGCCGCTTTTTTCAAAAATTGGAACTTTTCTCTGTCCACTGCATTCCAAAAGTCCTCTATATTAGGGATTTTAGCAAAATATCATTTTTAATGCCCAACATTTCTAACTCTACTTCTTCTGTCTTTAATACCTTGAACAAAATCTGCAATACATGCGGCCATTTCCATTACATTTATTTGGCAAGTAAAAGGATTGATACAGAAGGAAACAATTGGCTCGATAAGTGTAAACTGCTAAAATCTCTCTTCAAACTGGGTTTTTAACACTTAGTCTGGCTCGCCGCTAGACAAGTACTGTCAGCAAAGGAACCACTCATACATACAATAATGCAAACATACGAACGTATTTCATAAACCTAGGCACTCAAAAAATTTAAACTCTAACAAATAAATAAAAATAATTCACAATTTAATGTTTATGAAAAAATTCTGTCTCTGTTGAATAGTGGCGGGCACATACGAATCGTCCCGCGGGCGCCATGGTGCCCGCGGGCACGAGGTTGGGAACCTCTGATCTAGACTATAAAAACACTTTTCCATTAAAATATTTTTTAACATTAAACGAAACTTATACCTATTATTGCATGTTCTTAAATAATAAGGTAACTTATTATATACATAAATTCCAATTTCCTTTGGTAACATCTTTGATATATTTAATATATTATAATTTATTCTTAACTAGCTTATTCCGTGTATTATGATTATGGTAGTCTTTATTTTTTGGTAATTCATTTATCATAGAGTAAATATGACAGCTAATATCTAGTATGTACTGACTAATTAGAGTGAGCACACCAAGTTTCGGGAAAATTTCCCTGCAGGATGTTAGTCTATTGACTCCCACTATGTACCTTAAGTTTTTTTTCTGAATTCTAAATACTGCTATGGATTGTGTCGAAAGACCCCAGAAACATATGCCATATGACAATCGAGCATGTATTTGTGCATGGTAGATGCATGTCAGTTGCTTCAAAGTTAAAATTTGTTTTAGGCTTCTGATGACAAAACATAACGACGATATTTTGGTTATTAAATTGTTGCAATGTTCCTTCCAGTTAAGGGTACTATCCATGGTAATCCCGAGGAATTTCACTATCTGCTCCTGGTTTAGAGAAATGTTGTTGCTGAGAATATTAATCTTTCTAATACTAGTATTTTGTGGTGTATGAAATCTAACAACATTCGTTTTACAGTTGTTAAGGTATAATAGATTACAGTTAAACTATTCATTTACATTAACCATGGCTTCATTACATAAGGATTCTAAAGATTCCTCATTTTTGTGTGACAACTAATGATGTGTCATCAGCATACAGAGTAGCCGACACCGATTCAGGAAGGCACCTTTCGAAGTCATTGATATATAATAGAAAAAGTATAGGACCAAGTATCGAGCCCTGTGGCACACCTATATCCGTTGTCATTTGTTTTGAATTGAACGTTAAATTATTATGTCTTAATACCACTGACTGTTTTCTATCAGACATGAAACTTGAGATCAATTGATTAGGTACCCCTCTAATTCCTAATTTGTCCATTTTCCACAGTAATCTCACATGATTGACACAGTCGAAAGCTCTACTTAGATCGCAAAATATTCCCACAGGACCTTCTCCCTTTTCTATATGATTTACCAGTTCGCTGTAAAATTTGTTAACTGCTGTTTGCGTGGATTTCTGCCTTTGAAAGCCAAACTGAATCTTATTAATTATACTAAATTTTACCAGAAATGTCTCAAGGCGACTTAAGTAGGCATACTCAAAAATTTTACTAAAAGTTTGTGAAATTGTCACTGGTCTATAATTTTTCACATCTCTTTTGTTCGACTTTTTGTGTACAGGGATTATGTTGTTAATTTTAAGCTTCTCAGGAAACTTCCCTGTGGATAGGGACAAATTTACAAGGTAGCATAATGGACTGATAATGGTATGCATAACTTGCTTGAGCAACCAACAAGAAATTTCATCTGGACCCGCCGATTTTTTGTTTTTTAGCTTATGTTGTAGCATATTCAACAATTCCTCTTCTGTATACGGGTTTAAATACATACTTTTATAGTGGTTATCAATAGTATTATGATATTTTTTCCTGGCATAACATTCTTTAATATCATCTTTGGTTCCCCAATAAACGACTCTGCAAAAATATTTGCTATCCTCTCAGGTTCGTCAATTAGTTCTTCATTTACATCTAAATTAATATCAGGAAAGCTACTGCCTTCATTATTGCTAAGTGACTTAGCAACCCTCCATAGTGTTCTGATATCATCAGTGGAGTTTGCAATCATACTTTGATAGTGCTCCCTTTTTGTGTCCTGAACCATTTTAACATGGTTCTTATGAGCTGTTCTGTATTCCTCTCTGTGGATTACATTTAGTTTTAATAATCTGTGAAGTTCCTTAAGATTTTGACTGGATTCTCGAGTTTTATTGTTTACCCATTTTTTATTTGTATTTATGGGCTGTCTTTTTTTTTGGAAAATTTGTGTTGAAAAAATAAAGAAAGGTATTATAAAATTCTTCAAAAGCATAATCAATATCGTCATTTACATAAACTGATTGCCATTTTTGACCTATTAGGTAGGTCCTGTATAAAATTAAACTTATTGTGTTGATTGAAATTTCTTTTTGTGATCAAATGAACGTTTCTCCTCTTATTATTGATGCCTGTGCAGAACAGAACTGTTCTGTGATCTGATATAATGTTATCACGAGCCATGCCCTCTGCACCTTGTATGTTACTAAAAATAAAATCTAGTGTATGATTATTTCGCGTAGGTTCAGTTACTATCTGAATTAGATTATATGTAAGTAACATATTTCTCAGGTCAAAATATTTGCTTTGTTGTTCCTTAGGATCTATATTGAAATCTCCTGTTAAAATTATAATAACCTGTGGATTGTACAATTTTTCCATGACATTATTTAAGTTTTCTAAGAAAATTTTGAACTTGCTGCTCGATGAGCCATGAGCTCTATAACAAGTAAGGATGATATTTTTCTTTTCATTATTACTTACTCCACATTCGACACCACATATTTCTATTGTTTGCTCTATACAGTATTGATTAATATTAATGGGAATGGTTTCAATGTTTTCATTGAGCCATATTCCAACACCTCCCCCTTTCGTGACAGATCTATTATAACAAGAACCCATTTTGTAGCCTGGGAATATGGCTATTTGTCCATCTTTCAGCCATGTCTCTGTTAAGCATATAAAACTAAATTCAAAATTATAAAGGTACTCACTAATTATTAAGTCAATCTTATCTGCACTTAAGGATTGGCAATTTAACAAAATTAGATCAGGTACTAATATTAAGTTGTTTGAGGCTCCGTTTTCTTTCTGTAGAAAAAATTATTCACAAGTGCTCCACGTGGCCACATACTCGATTTCATAACTTTATCTTTATCCTGTAAGTTAATAATCACTTTATATGAGGCATAGTAATTGGGATATTTTGATAGGTTATCAGGTTCCACTTTAGCTTCAGATATGTGACTGTACGAACTCCTCCAAGTCTTCTTTTGTTGTTGTTGGATCAAGTCTGGTTACATATATTGCAGTCTTCCTGGGTACTGTTTTTAATGTACATTTTTCTTGTTCCCCGACTATTGCTTTACTATTTCTTCGTATTTCTCTCTTCTTATTCTTCCCGACAACATCAGCCCATGATGCTTTATTTACATTTACCTCATCACTATGTTCATATCTGAGCAATTTCATAGAAGTAAGATCGTTCACATTGTCTTCACTAACGCTCACCAAGTTCTCCTTTTGTTCTGTGTTAGTATGAGTAAGCGTATACTCTCTGGAAGTATCTTCAATATTTTTACTTTTATTGCTAGTAGTTCCATTTGCTCTTCTCTTCTCACTTCCATTTTTGAACAATTCTCTCTGTGTGTGTTTTTGTTTGTCACTTCTATGGATGAATGTTACTTTACTATCTTCGCTATCATTTGTTTTGTTGCTGTAATCAGTAGATGGCACTGTAAGTACTTTTTTTCCAAAATCGAGTTTAATAATAAAACTTGTTGCTTTAACGAAATTATAAGTTCACTCTGGTTGCTTATAATTGTATCTTTATTATAAATAATTTGTTTCAAGTAATGTATCTCCTTATTAAGAAAACCCATTTCTTCTACATTGGATTCACCATCTAGCAGATCACCTTGACTGTTACAACAAATGATTTTCTGATTATCAACTTTAAGCACAGTTTTCAATAATGAGGCACAACTGTTGTGCAATACCATATCGCATTTTATACACTTAGGTCCACTGATTGCAATTTTCCCACATCTTTTACAAGGTTTATCACTACATGAATCTGACACGTCAACACTACCCGACGCCATATTTAAATTATTATTATTAATGTGTTGTACAAATTTGCACTGAGAGGTGTGTTAACCTTATTAATTTGTTGTAACATGAATTTTAAAATAACATCTGCTGTACCCAGATTCGCATCTCGCCGGCACAGCGCCTCTACGCAGACTTCTCAGACTTATCTGTTCTAACAGCTTAACCAAATCTGCGACAAGATGAAACTCCGAGTACAAAATCACAAATGGCATTTTAAGGTCGATTAAAGCTTTCTGAAGGCATTTTTTTAGATGGCAGAAACGTTGTAACGTTAAGAAAAGATTGTTCCACCTCGTTTTGAAATCAATAGTAAGTTTTAGTTCGTGTCCAAATTCATCCTTCACATATTTTTGTAGGAGATCGTTTTTGCCGGCGATTTCCTAAAAGATCTAACTATTCTAACCTTCGAAATAGTAGAATACATGTTATTTGCCTGGGAAATGTCGAAATTTGATTCATCTTCTTCATTATCTTGACAAAACTGAATACCTGCATAATCTTCGCCCTCGTCATCTTATTCTACTTCTTCTCTTTCCTCACTATCTCCATCTTCATAGTTGTCTTTCGAATGGCTCACTCTCATAGTATCTTCATCAGGAACATCATCAGTGGTATTTAGATGTCTTTTATAGAGCACGTCCAAAATGGCCAACTGAATGCCGTGTGCCAAACACAGTTGTTGATTAGGTTCTATACTCTTTTCAATTTTTAACATTGTACTTGCCCCATCGGTAGTAACACTTAGGTACTACGTCATCTGATAAAGAGATGATATCATGCCCTTTCAGTCGTTCTTTCAGACCTTGTAGACATGCGTTTGCAGTCAACGAATTTCTTAGTCGCACCAATCCAATGCTCCAAAATTTTTTGGAGCCATGCACGTTTATATTCATAAAATGTTTATTTGACGTAGATGACCATTCGTCGAA
This sequence comes from Agrilus mali, assembly GCA_029378335.1. Taxonomy (NCBI): domain Eukaryota; kingdom Metazoa; phylum Arthropoda; class Insecta; order Coleoptera; family Buprestidae; genus Agrilus; species Agrilus mali. The sequence goes on from CM055656.1 coordinate 19,748,168, forward strand.
CGTCAAACTGAGACCATGTGTTTAGATAGTTTCTTTAGTTACCAGTAAACGAATTTTCTTGCTGTAGTCAAGAACAACTTTTCTTAGTGTATTTACAGAAGAAGGTACTCTGAAACCTCTAAGCGTTAGTGACTCTCACAAATCTTTAGATTTTATAAAGGTCCAAAATGGAAGACCATCTAATGCCACCATGCGCGTCAAGACTTGTTCAAAATTATTTCATGTCACATCAAAATCTGTAATATTTTCAGTTTCTTATTTGGATTGGTTTCGGTAACATTTGCACTGTTAACAGTAGAATTACTACAAGATGTCTTCACTGATGCTTCATCTTCACTATTTATTGCTGAAGCTGCACGTTTTACCTTTAAATCATTTTATGGATTTTAAATAAAAGGGTTCCCGAAAATCCCGGGAAGAGAACGTTAAAAATCCCGGGATTTTTGGGACCAAGAAAGTGTCGGGATCGGGATTTCCGGATTGCAAACCCTAGGTCGTACTCCACTAGATCGCGCGTCAGATTACACTAAATCTATCCCTAAAAAAACGCGCGCCGAATTGAATGTTTGAGGCGAAATGAAATTCAAAGGTTTGAATATTTCATGCTGTCCTAAAAAACATGTGTTTTCGCGCGGGATTTAACGTGCGTAAACCACGTCCATCAAAAAGTTCATAATTGAGAAAGAAATAATTAATAATAAAAAGATATTGCTAATTTGATGGATGAAAAGTGTTTATTATTATATATGTATATTTAATATAATAATTAAAATCTAATCACCATTCAATTCCACGGATTCAGCCAAAATATCTAAAACATCACAATCTGATTCCGGTGCCGCATAAACAATTTCAGAAACAAACTTATCAAACATTTTTTTCGAGGGAATAAATGAGGTACAACCATTGGGTATTTGATTTGTTTGAACTTCAGAGAGAATTGGATTAAGGTGGGCCCAGATCGCAGAAGGCCCATGGTTATGATTAGACGACACAGAGCAGTATGAAGTTACTTGTTTTGTTTGTGTTTCAGCAGAAAAATGGTACATCACAGCTGTATGCAGGGTCACTTGTTTACGAGAACCATCAAGTGATGAGACTGGACTTCGGAGTGGTACTTGCAGGCATAGTTCTCACTAAAATCTATGTGCAGGGCTAATTCACTCTCTGTTAAACCGTCGATGCACTGTCGATAAGCTTTATATTGATGTTTTATATTGTAGATATGAGTTTTGAAACTTTGGAGGACGTTCTCAAATTTTTGAATCACCTCTTCGAGTGTAAGCTTTTCGGTAACTGGTACATTTTTTGTGATCTTCACTTGTTTCCCTAATTTTTCCACAACTTCACTTTTTCTTGCCCACTGTCGTAAATCTACAATAGCTTTTAGATTAGTTTTATCATAATTTATAGACCGCTTCTTGCATTCAGAACAAACTTCTTTCATACACGATTCCGAATTAACAGAACATACTAGTGTTTCCAGGACTGCATTCGTATCTTTTTGCATAATCACTTTATTTCTATGCAAAACATTGACAACATAGGTCATATTTGCATGTAGCTTGCATAGGCAAGTGTCCCTTCCATCGGTAGTAGGTGGTTTTACGTAAAAAGGTTTATGTTTTGTAAAGTAGCTGTAGTGACATTTGGGGCCGCTATTTTCTCTTAAAAAGGCTTTGTGCAGGTTTCTCATGGAGTCCAATAAAAATCTTTTTTGCACTTAGTTTTTTCTGTGCGTCACAGTCTCCTTCTTCCCAGCTGTAGCTCTCGTTACATCATCACGCAGAAAGAACTGTTGAATTTTCTGTACAAGATCAGTTTTTTGTGGCAGAACGCTCTTATACCTTAAAGGCCTGTCTACACCTAAGGTGTCTCTTATGAATTGAGTCTGCATTCTAGATTCTTTTGTAACGCGAGTTTGAAGTAAAGATTGGATAAGGCGTTTTTCTTTACGACTTTTAACAGTTTGGTATCGTTCTTTAATGGCGTTGGAAAGGACACTATATTTGTTTTCATTCTTACTGTTCGTTTCATCTTTGCTGTTGCTATCTTTTTTGGATTTTCTGTGCAATCTTTTCTTGTATTTTCGAACTTTCTTCTCTAATTCTTCTATTTTATCTTGTAATCTAATATTCTCTCTGAATAACTTTGTTCTATCTCTTTTCACTGTCTTCCTCCCCCTTGAGCTAGATACTTCTGAATTAGTTTGTGTTGCAGAATAAGGACGTATTTGTGGATCTACTGCTATTGGCGATGGAGCCGGCGTATTTAGCAGTACATTTTCAAGCATCTGTTTTTTCTCCTTTCTTTTTTTATTTCCTTGTTGCCATTTTCTTTTCATCATACGATGTTCTCTCACGGTCATGTCAGCCACAAGCTTCTTACGAGTATGATATCTCTCGAGATCTTTGCGTTTCACTTCAGCTACCTTTTCTGGATCAGTTTTTCGTTTCTCACGGCAACGCCGCTGTCTTTCTGCTGCTGTTAATGCCTTCTTTATCGCCATGATAATTTCTTGATAAAGAAAATATGTAAATAAGTCTGTAAACATTAGAAAAACATTGGATAAATTTTATATCGAAATAGTTGCCATAATAAGTACTGGTCCTATTTCAACAGATTTTTAGCTTTTTGAGATAATATAAATATTATATTCTTATGGAAGTATTTTTTACCCCTCCGTCACGTACTTTACCATTCCGTCACAATTTTTTTGTGACGGAGTTGCATCGTGACGGAGGGGTAAATCTTACTTACAAAATCGATAATATTTAAACGTTACCACAAAATACAAACCTAACAGGTTGGCATGAAAGTGTTTCTTATTACGCAAAAGTTAAATAATAAGAAGTAACTGTAATTGATAAATTTTTGTCCAATACTTACGTGACGAAGTTGTCGCCGAATAAACACACTCACCTCCATACACAGATTCCGGGCAGCTAACGCGCGATCTCTCGGTCGTAGAGAGGTAATCCCAGCTTGGGTAACGGAGGACTAAATATCTAATCGACGGCGACACAAGCGAGCCGCGTATACGCGTCGACCGAATGAAAAAACTGGTGACCGAATATACCTACTAAAACAGTATGTAGTGAGAGACCAGATTTTAAGATTTTTTAATTTTTGTTTAAAAAAGTCAAAAAGTTGTAGTCACTATTACAAAATGGACTATATCTTTTAGCATTAAAAAATACTTTTATAGTTGCTACTGTCTTCATATTTTTCGTACCATTATGAATTATACACAGGCCCAAGTAGCGGGAGACAACTACAATTTGTATGAAATACACCTCTGTCACGCGCATTGACGACTCTGTAACGTATTTTTTACTATAAAAGTATAAATTATTATTTATTTTAAATGTGTATAGCCGTTACATTTTTAGTACAGTACACATTGAAACACGAATGAAAATAATACGGATAATTTTTGATTATATTTTTTTTTAACTGGTGAAGATACCATTGTGTAGGTTAAAAAGAAGAACAACCCAGGTGAGGATTGGTTACTAAAAAAAGAACAAAACTTAACAGAGGAGTTTACAACACGTTTTTAGTTCGATCAATTCACGATTTACCTCTCACACTGTATGTTAAGTCTTGAAGTGCGTTCAAGTTTCAGCAAAACAAATAAATACCTACTTAAACAAGTTCACAGACTTACCTTCCAGATGATTTTGGTTTCATCATTTCCGCATACACGTTCGAATGATGTCTCCTGGTATGTTGAGTTAAATTACTAGTGTTCCCACTGTAACACTCCCTTTGTACACTTGCTACACTTTGCAACTTTATTTGTTTCATCTTCTCTGCTGAAAAGGGCCCAAGCGTCACTTCTTGATCTTTTACACATATTAAATATACACGACGTTTATGATTGTGTTTGAGGATTTACCTACTCTTTAGTCGCTAACATTGCCTTGGCCAATCCTCATTAGATGGTACGCGATAGGCCTGGGTAAAATATCGATATATCAATTCGAATCGAATTTATAAGTTTATGCAGTTCATTTTTAAATCTGTTATTTTGAGTTGTATATAGATAGCATTAATAAATGTATAGATACTTGTTGCCATTATAGAGTACGTGTGTATCTTTTTAAATAAATGAAATTTGCTATGATATTGATATATAAGTACTTTTAACCATCGAATGAATTTATTCATTACTATTTTTTCAATTACACGATAGTCAGGCAGCAGGCGGTTATTCATCGATCGGTCCATACCAACCTACAAATACACGAACATATAGGTGTACTGTTATGAAGTGAAAACCGTAAATTGATTAATATAATAACCTTAGGTTCACTTCAGGTCGTATTATGAATAAACTTGAAAGTCACTTAAATCAACTATATTTATTAACTTTCTAATACTCAACTGACAATAAGATACTGACAGACTAACAATTAAAAGTAAGGATATATATATCTGTAGCAGAGAGGTAAACAATGGTATGTCCATATGTGAAACAGTTCAGAAATTAAATAAACAAGTGGAAACGTTAATTTAATTTAAAATTTGACTAACTTTTATACACGGCACCCAGTTGTTATTGTGGTATGCTACTAAACATGATAAGCACTTTTAATAACCAATATCATTATTTCATTCATTTTTACCTGTATCATGTTTTTGGACTTACGACTTTTTGCCTCAATCTAAAAAAACAGGTAATCAAAAAAATGCAAGCCTTATACTGCAAAACTAATTTTATTGCTTATCATTAAAATTATTAATGAACACAAAATGCCTTAAAAGTACAAGTATCCTCAAAAAAATGACAGACAAAAAGACTAGGATTTGTACAAAGCAATATTTATTCGTTGTCTTCTTCATCCGAACTATCTTGACGTTTTGTTTTACAAATCGGAATGTTTTCGTAAAAATTATGAAATTGCTTAGGAACCCATTGCAAACTTTTTATTAAATAATCCTTTTTTTTCTTTGTTATTCCCTTTAAGTTACTGCGCAGACTAGGTAGTTCATCGGGCAATGGCATTGGGTTTCGAGCAGATCTGGTAACATTTAAAGTTTTAAATTCATCATCAAAGTTTAGTTTGTAAAATATAGTGTAAGGATGATCAGCTGTAACTTGAAAATGTACGACGTTTGATATCAAGAAATCTTCTTTTTGAGTATTTTTCTTCTTATTAATAAAAGGAGCGTTAGGTTGAGTGTACAAGTAGTCAACATGTTTAAAATCTGAAATATCTAGTTTTGTGACAGTTGCACCTGTCGACCTTATTAACTGCTGCCAGTCCCATGGGGTGCATATTTCCATCGTCGGTTGCTTCTTTAGAGTTCTTTCAATTAGCGCATGTACGTGATCAGCTTCCATGTGTGTATGACCTCGTAGTAAAAATTTGTGTTCGACAGTTTTTAAATTTGGACAAACTTTTAGTAGCCATAAATAACTGAGCATCATAATAATATTGCGGTTCTGGCTGGGACAGTTGTCTGACCAAATAATTAAGTGCTCTATGTTAGTATCGGCCAAAACGCTTCTAGTCCATTTGATCAAGGCAGATGCGATTTCATTGCCCCCTCTCCCAGCTTCTGATTCATCCCATACTAAGCAGTATGATGAGTTATTTGTTGAATCATAAATCGTCAAATTTAAAGTCCACAGCTTCAAATAATAAAAACTTTGATTATTAGAAAGGTAAGGGGTCGGAAGACATTTTTGCAGATCTAGCATTATAACCTTGACATTGTCCTTTGAATCCTTACTCTGTTCTTTGTCATTCCTTTTCATTTTATATCGCTTATCTGCTTCCTTCAAATGATTTTCATATTCTTCCTGAATAACTAATTTTTCGTTATTTTGTGAAACTTTAAGTCTTAAAGTAAAGCTGTCGCATTTGTCGCAAGTATCAACGGACGGTTTTTTAAATGACAAGTTGAATTCCGTATTAAAACATTTTTTATATACCCAAAGCTTGGCTATGTGTTGTTTGGGAATGCGGTCTTCTTCACATTGAGCTAAATACAATCTGTACATTTTTTCTCTGCTTAATTCTGGCCCTAAATACTGTCTTTTACTTTTTTCACGAGAGTAGTGACTTTCGTAAGTTGGAAATGATCTGATATGAGATCTTACTCCATTAAGAACGTCTTCAGGTAGTCAGGGCTGTAGCTAGAGTCGAATTTGAGGTAGGGCAGCATTGGTTACAGGTAGGGCGGAAGTAAAAAATTGATCATAATTGATCTGCCCTTGAAGCACGGGCTCCTAAATCAATCACCATGTATATCACTGACCTCTAGCTATTCGTAGATAAATAATTTCTGTGACAGAGCATGAGCATGTATCTAAGAATCAAGATGGTTGAATTTCCAAATTTGGATGTAGAGATCCACGTCTGAGTGAGAGTGAGGTAATAATTAATTGTTGGGTGGTGTGATACGAGTAAATAGATACGACCGAAAATACCATTTAGATAATATTTTTTTCTGCAAACTTTGTGCAATATCAGAAGGAATACCATAGTTAACATTACCAACATGTGTTGACCGACCTGCTGCTATGGAACTAGAAGTAGCGATTGTATTTTGTGCTTCCACCTGTTTTTGAGCATTGAGGTTCTTTATGTTTTTTCTCCAAAAAACCCGTGTAGGTATACTTCGCGAAATCAATGAATCTTCAATTTATAGCAATAAAAATACCAATTGTATTGATTTTTGACTAAAACACTTTACCGTACACTTCACTTAACCAAACTACAAACAATCATAAAAAATCTCTAGTTTATGTTTATTTTAGTTTAAAAAGGGATTCTCCGTACCATAGATTGCAATATATGCTGCGGAGAATCCTCTCTGCATTACAGATATAATTAAATAGACCCATCGCTTCATGTGATGGCGCTTTAATTGCCGTCTATACACAGAACAAAGAATTATTATAATATGAAATAAATGTCACAAAGTGTAGTATGTTCGGAAAAGTTCAGATACCTACCTATCGCTACAATTTCTTTTTATCTCAAACTATGCAATTTAATTATAATAAATTAACAATTTAATTATAATAATTTATCTTAGTTTTTGGTATTTTTAAAGTAGGGCATTGTGATTTCAAGGTAGGGCATTGCCCCACAATGCCCCCCCTAGCTACGGCCCTGCAGGTAGTTTGTTGGGCGGCACATGACGTCCTCTCTCATATCTCTAGAAACAAAGCCGCCTGCTGTATGTTTTTTTAAAGCATTTCGTACCACTGTTTCGGAAATTCCCAGTGTTCAAAAAATAAATTTTGCATACATCGACTTTTTTAGTTAAACCTTCTGACGGTATATCAAAAAAATAGTTAATTGTCTGTTTTTTTCTACATTTACTATTGTCTTTGGGTCTGTGACGTTCAGTGGGTTTTGACTCAACGTGCGAACAAAGAAATTGCCTTTTTATATCCCAGTTCTTTTCTTCACTCCAGTATTCTTTGAAAATCTGTTTTCTAATATTATCAGGAATTTTTTCAGTACAATTTCTTCTACAAGGTGCACAGCCTGACTTAATTGCTTTTGCAGCAATGTTCTTACCCTTTTTTGTCATATGCTCATCACCCCTTAAAGTTGCTTTAATCCTTTTTGTACTCCGCCAGGCTTCTATGTGTTTTGTACGTGTCCTTGACTTTTTTTCCCGAATTTCTATTTTCTGTGTGTCCCGTATTTCCTCATTTTCCTTATCCTGTACTTCCCCTTGTTCGTTTTCGTTCACAGCAACTAGTACATTGCAGGTTTCATCATAAACATTTTCTTGACCCTCATCGCTACTGTTGCTACTTGGACAGTAGTTAGGGTCCTTGCAACTATCATCACTATCTTCAACATCTTGTAGAATATCTGAAGTGGATGGCTGATCTAAGACAAAGGAGATTATAAAATTGTATTCCGAACATAAAAAAATAATCTTACCATACGTTTGCATATTGTTTAATACCGTTTCTTCTATATCTGACTCTTTCGGACTTTGCCTTGAAGTGGATGGCTGATCTAGGCCTAAACAACAAAAATCTCAAGACTTATTTTAGACTTAGAAAAATTATCTGTATTACCATAATCATAAAAGGGCTCGTCGTTAATTAATTTTCTTGGAGTTTGATGTATCCTTTTACAGTCTGTACCTATAAATCAACCCAAATAAAAATCAGCTTGTTATAAGTAATTAACATAGGTAAAGTAAAGGTAAAGACACGTTGTGTAATAGGTTTAAAACACGTTCAACTGAACGGGGTAAAACATCGTATCTCCATCATAATCACATTTGTTTTGCATATCATAACAGAAATACTTTAGATTCCTGTGTCAAGTCGATAAAAAACACAATAAAGTAAAGTGGTTTCATTCCAGTTTCATTCAAAATATAAACATAAACTTACTTTAATAATGATGTTAGTAATAAATACCTTCACTGTTATCATTAATCTTAAGATTTTTGTAAATGATTTTGTTAATTAATAGTTACAAAAATAATAGTAATTACGATATTATATATTTTTATTTTTGATTCTTGACGGGGGACCAAAGCGTCTTTTTATTTTCCAATGGTTCCAATTCCATCTCATCTTCATCAGTATATTTCGGATAGTGAATAGTCAAATTAGGGGTCGAAGCAGCCAAGCCCGGATTGAAACCCACAGAAGGCGCACATGAAGGCGGTCTGCGTGCTCTTCCGATACTGACCTGGTTGTTATATATATTCACACAGCGATTTCCACAGCATCCAGGCCATCTAGGTCTTATCAATGATAAGCATTTGGGACAACAACAGCAGCATGCTAAAAGTATCATTATCATTCCAGTCATAATGGATAATAGGAAGTGCCACCATTTAATAGAATTAAATTTAGTTAAAGGGCGTATTTGTTCTTCATAAATGTCGTTCTCTATCCCTTCCAGTTTGTGCTTATTTAAGATCAATTCGTCTTGGTTCAGTGCATCAACTGGTATTGCATGCAGGTGAATTTCTTCTTTCTTTTCCTCAGGGATGTAGCAATCCTCAGGTATTTGAATGATATTTTCAGTAAGATTGCGTTTAATTGCGGAGACCGATAGATGGTTTATTCGTAGATTATTTCCAATCATTCCGGTGCATTTGGATTTGATTGTAATTAGACAATGTGTATTCAGTGGTATGGATCTTATGTCTCCAGATGTACATTTATAGGTGAAGTCGGTGATTTTGGGGATGGTTACCAGCCATGAGTCGTCATTTAGTTGAACCATTTCATTATTAATGAGATCAACGATAGTTGTGGTGCATTTGTTAGACCAGCGTCCGGTGAAGAGGATGTCAGATTCACAAATTCCATCTTCCCTGGGCCTGATGATTGGTTTGGTAGCAAATAGCTTCTTTCCAATTGATATTAGTTCCATGAGCGACATCAGTACCATATATTGTGACTTGAGTCTTTCAATAGCCACGTAAGGATAGGTGGGGATAATGATTCGGAAATGATCTTTTGTTGGTATAGGCAAAGTGTGAATTTGGTATAATTTTAATGTGTCTTTACTTAATAATGGGATTTTAATTTTGTAAATAATTGTTTGTTTATTAATATAAACCATCAGTTTTGAAATATCTAAATAATTGTAGATTTCGGAGTTAGGATCAAAAGGAAGATTGTATTCTGGTAATATTGTATTTATTTGAATAATACTATCCTTTAATAGATTATTTTCCAATAACGAAGGCGGAATTTTTCCTAACCTAGCATACATTAATTGTTCTTTTACTTTAATTGTTTCTTTAGATATTTCATTGAGTATTTCATCAACAAAAGTTACCATATTTAACAGTTGCAAAGCGAACTCACTGCTGTGAATTAAAATAGAATTTCTATTAAAAGAATCTTGTATTTGTTTGAAATTACTACTAATTAGTTTTTCAGAGAGTGATAGTGATGATAGTGTATCATTGAAACTCCTTACCATATCCTTTACTGCATATATATTTTTATCCATTATTGTAAGAATATTTTTATTTGAATTTTGTAAGTCTGATATAGCTTTGTGCATTTCTTCGTCTTTATCAGCGTCTACGGTACCGAAAAGATAGTGAGCCAAAGTGCCTATTCCATTAACTAATCTTCTTTTAGTTCTATCGTGAGGTATCATAAGGTTAATTAATTTTAAATCATCATTTATCTGTTTAAGTTGTTTGTTTAAAGTCAGAGCATGAACATATGCATGGAATTGTCCCTCCAACTTGTTTTCTATTATTTTAACTTTATTTACTAGTTTTTGAGCATGATCTAAATTATCAAAAAGAGGGTATATATCTTTGTATATAATAAGTGTATAATAGTGTTCTATGATATATAAATTGCCAATGAAATTAGTGTAAACGCCTGAACTTTTGTCCAAGGTTTGAATTTCAATTTCGGATGTAAAGAAAAGGTATGAACAATAAAAGGAATAAAAGTATGGTATGAGGCCCATTCATTTGTAATCAAAGCAGATTTAATTAGTTTGTGGTATCTTTTTGATATTTTGTATATTAATCTTAGTAGGTTTTGGACAATTAATTTCATAACAGTAGTCATTAATTTTCCTTTTTATTGTATAGGGTCCTTTTAAAGAATATTTACCATTATACTTGGTTCTTATATAGACTTGTTCATTTTCTTCAAAAGTTTTAATTTTCCTAGCTTTTTTGTCTTTACGTTTCTTAGTTTTCTCTTGTTGTTCAGTTATATTTTGTTTAGCTAATTCTCTCAGATTTTTAAGATATTCTATTCTGCCTAAAATGTCCTCATCTCTTTCTCGTGTTGCAGCTAATTCTCCTAAAGGTGTGGGTTTTTTGCCAAAGTGTATTCCATAAGGTGTAAAACCGTGAGAATTATTACGTGAGGTGTTGATATTGTGTGTAGCTAATTGGATATATTTAAATATTATTATATCAAAGTCTTCAATTTTTGGATTGATCACCTACTCTAATTCTTTTGGTTGAGGTTTGTTGGTGTTGTCATTGTTAGTATTAGGGTTGTCTATAGCATAAATGCGGGATAAAGCATCAGCGTTTGAATTTAATTTGCCAGGTTTGTAAATGATTTCATTTTTAATCTCCAACTCATTAACCTTGAAGAAGGATCTTTAACACTAAATAACCATTTAAAAGGTTGATGGTCAGTTATAATTTTGAAACGTCCATATAAATATGGCCTAAAATGTTTGAGTGAGCAAATAATAGCTATTGTAGAGTAACGTGTCTCTGCCGCGTTAAGTGTTCTTGAGGCATAAGCTATAGGTAGTGAGTTTTTTGTATCGCCTTGTGATAAGACTGATCCGATTGCGTATTTAGAAGCGTCGCTCGTAAGAATAAACTCTTCACTAAAATTTGGATATTGTAATATTGGTTCAGTAATCAACGAATCCCTTAACTTTTCAAAAGCTGTTTGACATTCTTGTGTCCAAATGAATTTTTCATCTTTACGAAGTAGTTTAGTGAAAGGTTTGGATATTAATGCATAATTTGGAATAAATTTTCTGTAGTAACCTGTTAAGCCTAGAAATTGTTTAATGTGTTTTTGATTTTTAGGTAAAGGAAACTCTTGTATGCATTTGATTTTGTCTTGATTGGGTTTTATACCGTTTTGTGTAATAACATGGCCTAAAAATTGTGTTTCCTTTTTAAGAAATTCGGATTTGTCCAATTGTATTTTTAGATTGTATTGTCTCAGTCTTTTAAATACTTCAATTAATTTTTTATTATGATCTTTTAAAGATGTTCCGTAAATAATAATGTCATCAATGTAAACCATGCATTGTCGGGGTGTTAAGCCATTCAATGCAAGGTTCATAGCCCTTTGAAATGTAGAAGGAGCGTTTTTAAGTCCAAAAGGCATGCGTTTATATTCGTACAACCTGCCATTTGCCGAAAATGCCGGTTTTGCAATAGAATCGGCTGACATTCTTATTTGATGAAAACCAGAGGTCAAGTCTAACGCTGTAAAGTATTGTGATTTACCCAGATTGTCTAAAATTTCTTCAATATTTGGTAGGGGATATTTGTTTATGGATCTGAGGGTAGCGATAGGTTTTACTTTGGGTAGGAAGTTCATTGGTTGTGATAATTTTGTGTTCAATAATGTTAGTATTGGTTAATTTGTCATTAGGTAAGTGAAATATGTCTGCATATTCGTGTATTATTAGGATTAGAGAATCTATTTCTTCCTGATTGAGGTCATTAATGCGTAGTTGTTTTGTTAATTCTGATTTTCTTTGTTTATTGTTATCTGACATTAATAGTTCGTTTATTGTGTAGTTATTGCCGAGTAAAGGTTCTAATTTTATTCTATCTAGAGTGATAGATTGTATTTCATTGGAGGTGTTTATCATGGTAGTCTGGAATTTTCCTTTCTCATCTACGTGTACAAAGGCGTTTGGCAAATAAAAATGCTTGTGTTTAAATCCTTTCATAAAATAATCTTTGTTATTGTCATAATTTTTGCTGACGTTTAATTGAACTACTTGTTCTGTCCTTGGTGACAAAGTGACATTATTAATAACTTTTTCTTTTTGATAATGTAATTTTAAATGAATTTTGTTAATTATTAATTCGTTGTTAGTAAAGTCGATTTTGGCCTTATATTTTTTAAAGAAGTCTGCTCCAATTATACAATCTGTTAGTATTTATTTATTTATTATTATACACATGTATTCTCTATTTTAGAGAATTTACATTTGTTTTCCTTACATCCTATTTTGTCGAACTTATAACTTTTAACTTATGACCTAACCTACCATCTGTTAGTAAATTACTTTTATTTACATAATGAAATTTAATGGGTATCTCTGAATATTTTAAATGTGTTTTAATTATTCCTAAAGTTTGAAACGGCGTTGAATTTAAACCGGTAATTTCATGTGTTTTATTTATGTCTGGTTTTGGTAAACAAGCGTCGTATTGTAAAATAGAAATGCAAGCTCCTGAATCTATTAGTAATTTTACATTTTTTCCATAAATATTAGTTTTAATAAAGGGTAAAGTGCGATAGCCATTTAAATTGTTTATAAGGGGTGAAGGGCTTATGCTTAATCGGAGTCCGTGCCTTCGTTCGGATCGCTGTATGTTTAAAGAAGGGCTTTGATCAATTTCTTCCTCCGAATCTGATTCTGAATTAATTTCTTTTATATCAGTTACATTAATTTTTTTTCTATGTTCTTTTTGATATTTAAAACATTTTTCTTTATTATGCCCTACTTTCTGACAATAATTACAAGTTTCTTGTGTTTTACTAGAAGAATTACTAGGTTCTGATTTAATTTCTTGTTTTATTTTATATTTAGTGTCCCTATCTTTATTTTTAATAATGGGGCCATGATTAACCTGATATGGTGATTTTAAATTTTTATTTTTATCAATTCCCTAAAACGACAAATTTGTTCAAAGCGAGTACACGCTTCCAATGCTTGTTCTAAATCTGTATAATTATTTTGAATAGCAAGATTACTGATTTCTGGATGCAATTTTATAACAAAACATCCTACCGCTAATTTATTAAAAACATCTGCTAAAACATCGCTAGTTTCTGTAGAATAATTTTTATTGTCTAAAAGAGAACTAATCACAGAATCACGCAATGGTGCCAAATTTCTATATAGTTCCTTTACACTTTTATAATTTCTACCATCAAAACTAAGCATTTCCCAAAGGGTATGGTCATAAGATTTTTCAGAGATATATAAGGTATCAAAAGTACCCAATATATCAGTTACACTGTATAAGGATCTGGATAAAGCATTTCGTGAAGCCAATCCTTCTAATTTAGAAAATACTAACGTATCTAGTATTTCTTTTTGAGTTTCGCTTGAACCGTTATATACTTTAGAAACAGTTCTACGCCAAAATGAATATTTAACAGAATTAATTCCACCGTCGAATTTTGGAATAGCATCTATCAATAATTTAAAAGTTTGATTATCCCAAGTATCATTATCTGATGAAGTCACACTTAAAGATTCGTTACTTGAACTGGGATTAGAAGAAAAGGAAAAAAATGGTCTTAGGGACTCAATTGTGGCTATCAATAAGACAAAAGCCTACCTTGAATCTTCAATGTTGGGTTGACTGGTTAGACCTGCAGCTAGGCGGAGTCTTCGTAAACCAGGTGAAGATGAGACCTGCGGCGTGGCGGAGTCTTCTCTTCAGTTGTGGATGTCCTTTGATTCTTGGATAACCGTATAAGGGTTATCCTGTCCGCAGCGCCAAATGTTATGAAGTTAAAACCGTAAATTGATTAATATAATAACCTTAGGTTCACTTCAGGTCGTATTATGAATAAACTTGAAAGTCACTTAAATCAACTATATTGATTAACTTTCTAATACTCAACTGACAATAAGATACTGACAGACTAACAATTAAAAGTAACAGTCTAACTTTTATAGGTAAACCTGCTTTAACTATCAAAAAACTCTTAAGCAATCACAATATCAACATATCCTTCAAAACGAACAACAATCTAGGTCTTTTTATTAAAAACAATAAAGATAAGACCCCCAAAGAAAGCAAAAGTGGTGTCTATAAACTAAACTGTGGGTCATGCAACAAATTCTATATTGGATTAACTGGTAGGAATTTTAAAACAAGGATTTCTGAACACAATAAATGTTACAAAGATAAAAATCTTACTTCTAATTATGCTGCTCATTTGATAGAAAATAATCATTCTCCTAATTTTAATTTTGATGTTTTACATGTTGTAGAAAAAAGCCGTAAATTAAGCCTCTTAGAATCAGTAGAAATAAATAAAAATAAATCAACCTTTTTATTGTTAAATGACCAACTTGATGTTAATTTTTCACCTTTAATTAATCTAAATCTGTAATTAATATTTTTAGCTGTTAATATTTATGTCTATGTTTAATCTTTTGTCATTCTGTTATTCCCCCCACTGCTTGTCTTAGTAGTAAGTATATATATAGATCACAATTGTAATGTACAATTCATTTCCTGATGAAGCTAATAAGTTAGCGAAACGATCGTCGAAATTAATAAATTCCTGTGAAAGTCTTTGTTAATTTTTCACCTTTAATTAATCTAAATCTGTAATTAATATTTTTAGCTGTTAATATTTATGTCTATGTTTAATCTTTTGTCATTCTGTTATTCCCCCCACTGCTTGTCCTTAGTAGTAAGTATATATATAGATCACAATTGTAATGTACAATTCATTTCCTGATGAAGCTAATAAGTTAGCGAAACGATCGTCGAAATTAATAAATTCCTGTGAAAGTCTTTGTTTGTTTTAATTCGTGATGAATAACTTTCACCAAGTAAAGGCCAATACCATTTCATAATTAAAAGTAAGGATATATATATGGTATAGTATAACAGCGTAGGATGTGCGCAAATAGACGATTAAACAATAGAGCGTCACATCTTATCAGTACTAACAGAAGAAGAAAAAAACCAACAGGCTATGCTAAAAATTATAAATAACCTCGATTTCAAACATGGTTTCTAAATCTTATTACTTTGATAAAATTATTATTATATATATAGTGTGGCCCATTTGGAATTAAAACACCTCTGTAAAGTCGCTATTTTTAGTCCGATTTTGATAAACTTTTTTCTAGATTGTTGCTCATGGAAAGCTGCATTTTGTGGCAAATTGATAGATTGCTGTCGCAAAAATCAAGGCCTACTGTGCAATTTCTTTGAAGCGAAAATGCGAGAAGTACTATTAGCGATTTTTTTACGTGAAAACTAATTACACCACTGTATTCAGTGACTCCTAAAATGGGTCTGTACCAAACAAAAGAACGTAAAGTAATAGGGCTAAATTAGATTTTCGTGGCTTCTACTAATACTCCATTTAGCCGAATGCATTGTGCTATTACTATATACGATCTATAACATATAGGTACCTACGACCTACGACTTATTCATTTAGCAAAGATAAATTCTTATTTAGAAATATCTAAACTCTTTTCTTTAATTCTGTTCCGTCGGGATTGGGTGATTAAACCTGCTTTAAAAAAAATCTTTCTGCAGGTACAGTCGTGGCTGGAACACACAGGTACTTATACACTATTTTACCTAATTCCGGAAATGATGTCATCACTTTTTCCAAAACAAAAGGGGATTATTTAGTCTGTCCTCACGTGGACGTTCATTATAATTTTTAAGAATCACTAATGCGTTTGATAAAGGAGTATTTATTCTTTGCAATTGCTTAATTTTGTTGTCAAAGTGCTGCCACAAATGAATTTTAGCCGGAGTAGATGGTAACTGTGTATCTTGGATTACCTCTGTCGTATCTGCGGACGTAGATGCACCTTCATTAATTACTTCTGTTCTAGTAGGTGTAGTAATAGTACTGAGATTCTTTAATAGCTCTTCTTTGATCTGATTATCAGCGGCACTTGCATTTGATTCTACACTAAATCCAATTTTTTTAAATCTTGGATCCAAAAAACTTCCTGCTGCTGCGACCACTCTTCTTTCATATGGGATTAATCTCGATACAATGCCATTTATTAGCATCGTTTTCAGTGATTTCCCTATATGTGTAAAACATGTTAAATATGAAATGTCCAGAACCCACCACCACAAACAACTCCGAAAAATCAAAAAACTATCCGACAAGGAAGCACACGCAGTAAGTCAACGTTTCTCCACGGATTTCAAGTTTGGTCCTAGACTAGAAAACCTAACCAACATTGTGTTTAATAGTGATGAAATAGCCCTTTTAAACAAAAGTTTAAAGTACGCTCCGAAAACCAAATTCTACAAAAAAGACTTTGAATTGCTAGGTGTAGATTTAGAACTAACAATAGAATAATATATATGGACAACAATAATGTTGAATACTTGGCAGAAATACAAAAACATAAACACGTTTTTGCCGACATAATTAAAAAACAATCTAAAAAACAAAATCGTTCCACTAATCGTTCATTAAACAAGGAGTTGTCTACAACAAAATCCATTCAAAGCAAATGCAAATTACACAACCTCATCATAACTAAAGCAGACAAAGGAAAAATAGTGGTCATTTTGGAAAAAAACACCTATAATGATAAATTGTTTTCTCTTTTGGATAACTCACTTACCATCTTAAAATTTGATCCTACAAAGGAATTCCAAAAAGCCGTTTACAAGATCTTGGATTCGAACATTTGGTTAGATCCGAAATCAAACTTTAATTTAAAAAATCTAAACCCTTCTGCACCTATTTTATACGGTTTGCCAAAAATCCACAAAGATGATGCTCCCCTCCGTCCCGTAGTTTCTTATGTTAACGCCCCGTGTTACAAGTTATGCCGTTTTGTCAACAGAATTTTATTAAATCACCTTACGTGTTCTTCAATTTATGCTGTTAAAAACTCCCAAATATTTGCTAATCAAGTTAAAGATCTTATATTACCTTCTAATTGTACCCTGGTTTCGTTCGATGTTAAAAGTTTATTTACATTTATTTTATTTTATTTATTTATTTTACCTCTATTCAGCTGTACAGCTGGTATCGAGACAAGATAGAGAACAACATATACATATAACAATTTTTTGGAACTATTCGAAATCTGAACACATTATACCTTACAAAATATTAAACAAATATACATATTTCTATAAAAAATAAAAAAAAACATACATACAATAGAAAAATAACAAAATTTATATATATCTATACATCTTAAAACTTATTACACACATATATGAAAAACAAATAAACACAAAATTAAATCTAGGAGCTATTGCTTATTCGAAATATTTTCAAAAAATGTTCACTCAATTTTTTCGTTTTACTTAGAAGTAATTCTTTGTATCTAAATGTTTTTTTAAGTTCTTGTTGTACATGTTATAATTTGTATTTTCCTTTATTTTGGTTGGAAGTTCATTAAATGTCACTAACGCTCTAGCTAGTGGATTGTTACATCCTTTGTTGGTGTTGTTCGCTGTTATGTGATAGTTTCTTGCTGTTCTTGTATTGTGGTTGTGCACTTCATTGTTAGTTGTAATTTCACTATTGCACTTGTATTTATTTAGTTTTATTTTGTATATCTGTCTGCACTGTAACAGTTCCAGTAGTTGTTGGAGTGATCTGTGTCCTGTTTCACTATACAGGAGAGCACTGCTAGTCCGGAAAGGTTTTTGATACAGCACTTTTATTGCTTTGTTTTGCATAATTTGCAATTTCTTGAACATAGTTTTGTTGCATATTCCCCAATTTTGTATCATATAAGTCAGTTTTGTTTCTATGAAAGAGTTGTATATTAATTTTCGATTTGTATTGTTTAAGTAACTTGCACATCTATAGATTGCTCCTACCATGGAACTCATTTTTGTGATTACGTTGTTGATATGTTCATTCCAGTTTAATTTGTCGTCTATCAGTAGTCCTAGGTATTTAGTTGCATTTACCTGTGCAATTGGCGTGCCGTTTATTTCTAATAATACATTTCTTTTGAGTATTTTCTTATTTTTTTGTTTAAATAACATGTATACCGTTTTGTTTGCGTTGAGTATTAATTTGTTTTTTTGTAACCACTGTGAGTATATCATTAAATCCCTGTTTATTATATTTTCCAGTTCTTGAATGGTGTCTCCAGTATATACCAAAGCTGTATCATCTGCGTATATAAAGTAATGTCCATTTAGTTCAGCTTGTCTTATTGATAGTACAAATAGTGAGTATAGTAGGGGACCAAGTACTGATCCCTGCGGTACTCCATGCTTATTCTTTAATTTTTCACTGTATGTATCCCCTATCTTAACATACTGTGTCCTATTCAGGATGTATGATTCCAGTAAGGAGCTTGCATTCCCTCTAATTCCCATGTTTATCATTTTCTTTAGTAATAGTTTGTGATTCACTACATCGAAAGCTTTGCTTAGCTCTACAAACACTGCTATTACTATTTTTCTCTTGTCAAGTTCATTGTGTACGTGATGTAACAGGTCTGTTGTAGCACTACATGTGTTAGATAGTTTTTGGTATCCATATTGATATTTGTCAAACCCTATAGATTTATTTATAAAGCTGACTATTCTGTCCCTAATTAGAGTTTCTACTATCTTTGCGAAACTGGTTATCACTGTTATTGGTCTATAGTTTTCAATTTTAGTCCTGTCTCCTGATTTGTGTATGGGGGTGATGCGTCCTATTTTCAGTTCCTCTGGAAATACTCCACTCAGTAAGATATTATTTATGAGGGTTACAAGAATTGGTATTATCTGATGTTTGAGTAATAGTATATCTTTCACTGTTATTGTGTCGTATCCTGGAGCTGCATTTTTATTTATTTTTATCACGATTTCTTCGATTTCATTTGTGTTTGTTGGTACAAGATATATTGTGCTGTTGTTGTATTCCTCCTTGAATGGGTTTATGTTATAATTATTCCCTGCAGTTGCAATTATAGATTCTACTATGTTTGTGTAGTATTTATTATATTCATTGCCTATTTGTTTTAATTGTGTGATATTTTTTGTTCCAACTCTCACCAGTTGTATGTCACTCGTTTCTTTGTTTCCTTTCTTTGTGCCTATTTGGGAATTAATTATTTTCCACTGTTTCTTAGTATTTGTTCCTGCTTTTTCACATTCTCTGGTAAAGAAAAGTGTTTTTTGTCTTCTGATTTCACTATTTACCTGATTTTTATATGTCTTATAATCACTTTCGTCCTTCTCAGTTGATATTTTCTTTTTTCTTTTATCTATTAATACCCTATAATTTTTATTTTTTTCTTTTATCAGATTTAGGACGTTTTTGTTTATCCAGTTGTTTCCTGTTTTATGCTTTATTGTAATATATTGTGTTGATTCTTCTTTACTTTTGCTAATTATGTTTGAAAGACTTTCAAACGTATTTATGGATTCCTTTTCAGCATATTGTATAAAATTTTTTTTAACCATTTCATAATTGATTTTTTTTGTTTGCCTTTTAATTTTTTTTTATAACCCATTACTGTGCTAGTGTATATTTTAGTTTTTAGAGGTCTATGATCTGAAATTTCGTAGCTGTCTACTGTCACATCACATTTGACTTTATTTGAGATGATATGATCTATCAATGTTATTGTATTTTTTCCAATTCTTGTTGCATGTAGTGTATTTTTAGTATTCTTTATCTCGTACCCATTTACTTTTATCGTATTTAGGTAGTCTTTTGTATGTTGATTGTCTTTGTCGAGTATATTTACATTCATGTCTCCCAGTATTACTGTTTTTTTTATATTTAAACTATCTAGGGTGCACTTTTTGTGAAACATTGTATGAATAAGTTTATTTAATAAAACAATATGGAAAATTTCACCAACTTTATTATTTTTGTACTCGACAAATTTGTTTCGAGCTACGAGCCCATTATCAAGAGTAACCTATATACTAACAATTCAAAATCACTTACATCAATTTATAGATAACTTAAAATTAGTGGGGATGAGTAACTACCCAATTCCAACTGATTATTTACAACGTTCTCCGAATTTTTTAAGGCCTTATTTATTTCTAAAAATTCACACAAGGATAATTTTTTACTTTTTACTGTATTTACATGAAAGAATTTGGTGTTTTCTAAATTTAATTTATGATTTAACCTTTTGAATTGTTAGTATATAGGTTACTCTTGATAATGGGCTCGTAGCTCGAAACAAATTTGTCGAGTACAAAAATAATAAAGTTGGTGAAATTTTCCATATTGTTTTATTAAATAAACTGTTTTTTTTCTTTGTTTAGTTAGTATTTCTTGCATGATATCTATAAATTCACTAAAAAGATAGCTTGGTGGTCTATAGAGAACACATATATCTATATTACTATTCAATAGTGTTAATGATATTATATTGCATTTTGACTCTATGGTTTCATTTATCTTATATGTTATATCATTTTTTATGTATACTGATACTCCTCCACCCCTACTGTCACGACATGAATGACTTGCACAATTATGTCACATGGATTTAGTTTTACGTAGCATAATAGTTCATCTTTTTTGTTTCTTATACTTTGTATGTTTATGTAATTTATATACAGCACCTTTTCTTCAGTTTTTAATTTAAGTTTTTTAATTGATTGACGTCCTCGATTAAATGTTTTTTACTATCTTCATCTTTTCTTAGATATATTTTACCATCTTTTACCCATACAAAGTTATATTCCATTTCTTTTTTAAATTCCCGTGCATGTTTATATATTTCTTGTTTTAATTTCGTTAGATCGTGGTTTATGTATATAACTGATTCTTTTGTTAAGCTATTTATGTTTAAATTTTTTGTAGAAATTTTTTTCTTTCTTACTTCCTCATAGAAAGTATTTTTAATTTCCTGATTTTCAAAACATACTTTAATTGGTGGTGATGTTGATTTACCTAACCTATATGCTTTTATTTTTCCCACTTCCACATTAACTATTTGTCCAATTTTATTCACAATGTCTTCTGGTTTATCATTTTCTTCCATTATCGGTATTCCCGTTATAATTACATTATTTTTTAGTTCATTTTGCTCTCTTTTGTTGATCTCCTGTTTCAGGTTGTTTCGTAGATCGCTAATTTCACATCTAAGATCTTTGTTTATTTCCACTTGTTCTTCATATTTCTTTAAAAGTTCCGTATATCGATTGTCCATTTCTATAAGTTTATTCATCACATCATTTATTGTCAAATTTATATTTGAGGTTACTTTTGTTTCAGAGCACATTTCACATTTGTATTTCTCTCCATTTGTGTTCTTTTTTTGATCCGCATAATAGTTAAATTTTTCACTGGTCATGTTAATACATTTTTTGTGATACCATTTACCACACACCACACAGTTTATTGAATAACTATTGTTGCACGTCTTTTTACACACACCACACGCTTCGGCCATCTTAATTACATCAATTTCAGTACCTAATTTATTCGTCGTTCTAAAAAACTTAATTAACCATAATATCAATTTTAACGCAACACAATCTTCCGACTTATTAGCATTATTGGAATTATGTATTACCCAGAATTACTTCAAATTTGGTAACAACTTTTACAAACAGAATAACGGATTTCCCATGGGCTCTCCTTTGTCTCCAGTACTAGCAGAGATCTATTTAGCTCATTTTGAAAACTTATTATTTAATTCTAATAATCATTTAATTAACAACATCTTTACGTGGAAACGATATGTTGATGACGTGTTCTGTATATGGAGAGGCACACATCGACAATTAGATAAATTTCTGATTTTCCTAAATACAATCGACAACAATATCCAATTCACAATAGAAAAAGAAATTAACCACAGCATTAATTTCTTAGACTTAAATGTAACCAATTCCAATAACAAACTAATATTTAAAATATTTCGAAAACCCACTTGTACAGACACTATAATTTCGGCTAACTCTAACCAAACAAACAAAACTTGCTGTCTTCAATTCATTGTTAAATAGACTTTTAAATATTCCTCTATCAAACCTCAATTTCAAAATAGAACTGAACACCATAAAACACATCGCCGTAAATAATGGATTTCACCCCTCAATTGTAGACAAACTCTTATCTTCTAAACAAAAACACAAAATACTATTTACGCCTCTGTCAAATTTATTAACTCTCTTAGTAACAAATTTAAATATGTTTTAAAGAAATTGAATGTAATTTTGATCGAAAATAATTGCTATAATTTAAAATATTTCTTATCTAAATATAAACCTAAAATAGTTGTTCTACAGAAAAGTGGTATTTATAGTATCCAATGTAATACTTGTGATGCCTTTTATATCAGCAAAAGTAGCAGAGCCATTAATTTAAGGATAAAAGAACATGTCTATAATATTAATAAAAAACAATAAAACGGGTTTCTCAGAACATTGTACATCTCTTAATCATAACTTAGATTTAGTCAACATTAAAGTCCTTCATAGTGGGCAAAACAAAAGAAGCAAATTGTCTCTGTTAGAGAATCTTGAAATTAAAAAGGCTGTTTCACAAAATAAGAACATTGTGAATAATCAAATAGAATTAAGTTTTAATGACTCCCCACTACTTTTTGTTAACATCTAATTATAAATAGAGCTGTCGTAGTCCTTAAGCTTTAGTATAAGATTTACTCTTTCCTTTGAAAATGGTCGCGTGACTGAAACTTGTCAGGAGTTTTCAATAAAATTGGTAAAATAATTCTTCGTGTTTTAATTTTAAAGTTTATTATTAAAAATATGTTTCACAATAAGTGCACCCCCCGCAGTGTTAGGTGTATGAAATATGTTGTTGCAAAGAACGTACTTATGGGATTACCATAGATAGAGTTGGGTATCTGTCACCTGAAAGTTCTGTTGCAAGTTCCAGTGGCTTCAATAATGGAATGCAATCTTTAATCGTATTCCATTCTTCAATCTTTAGAGATGGTGGAGAATTAGGTAAAGTGACAAGTGTTGCCGAGGTTCATTTAATACCAACAATCTTTCTAGCATTATTAACGAGTCCAACGAATTGAAACATCTTGTTTAACATTAAGGTCTTAATTGATTCCCAATTGACCTTGCATTTTTACTAACTTCTCTGCGGCTAATACCGACATTTTGAAGTGAGAAACAATATTGCGACACTTTTTTAAGATATCTTCTAGTTCGGGCACATTTTTTATTTGCGCCATTATTCGTCACAATACCGACAACTTTATTGGTAATTTTCCATTCATTCAAAATGTCTTTAATCACACGTCCTATGTCCTATATAATCTCCAGTGTGAGGATTCTGTTAATTTTGTTGTACATAAAACAAATGACTGCAAACAATTTCCTAATACAAAATGACACGTCACGGTTAAAAATGCTTGTGTACTTGATGATGTCCAAATATCAGTTGTCAAAGATACATATTCTATTGTAACGAATTTTCTAGTTAAGAATATTTTTTTTTACATAACTATTTATTTTAACACTATTTATATAACACTTAACACTAACTTATAACTATTATTTATATCAGAACAATTTTCTTATTTATATAACCACTTTTGTCTATTGTTTATCGTTTTGGTTCGCGCACGGATGCTTTCTTACAACTACTGTCCTCCGACCCAAAGATGATCTGTTTAAATACACCTTTCTAACTTTCAAGGTAATTCGAAAAAACAAATCCTGATGGTTCTCGAATGACGAGTAATAATTAGAAAGTCGTCGATAATTCACAGAATTGATCTTGTTACTTGTCGCTGGAGAAAGATTTACAGCTTGTAAGTCGGCAATGATAAAGGGAAGCCGTGCGCTGTGGCTGTGTCGTAAACATGTTAGCGATAAGAAGTACATGCATACAAATTGTTATCACATACACGCACGGTATCACGGGGCGCTACACTATTTTGTTAAGGATGTTTATTAAGCGTACTTTTACGTGTCAATAAAGTTCTGGTATCATTGTTCTACTAATTGTTCTTCTGCTCAACAGTTTGTATCTTGGTTCAAGTTCATATAAAAGTTTTCTAGAACCTGTGTCATCCACTAATGAAATTGGTTGCAAATTGGTTGCTATTATTTTAATTATTAATCTATCAATTTTTTTCTTTCTTGCTTCCCTTAATTTAACACTTCTAAACGACAAAGCAGTTTGTAGTTTTAACTGGTTTAAGTAGGGTGGGATAACAGCTTCTCCCTCAGAGGAGGAGAGGATGACGTAACATTATTGAAATGTGAATTAATTGTGACGTAACATTATTTATTAACAGGTTCACGCTCAGAGGAAGAGAGGATGACGTCTACATCGAGCAAATATGAATTGCAGACGCAGCATTAGCTCGACGTTGAACACTTACCTTTTTTACTAATACGTACACACACACACCTGCGTTCTTTTGTTTAATGCATACATCAACAACTTTATCATCGTAATCGACATTCGTCGATATCACACACACATGTCTATTTTACATATACCTGTACCCGTTCTTCTATGTCTATGAATTAATTGTTACGTAACATTATTTATTAACAGGTTCACGCTCAGAGGAAGAGAGAATGACGTCTACATCGAGCAAATATGAATTGCAGACGCAGCATTAGCTCGACGTTGAACACTTACCTTTTTTACTAATACGTACACACACACACCTGCGTTCTTTTGTTTAATGCATACATCAACAACTTTATCATCGTAATCGACATTCGTCGATATCACACACACATGTCTATTTTACATATACCTGTACCCGTTCTTCTATGTCTATGAATTAATTGTGACGTAACATTATGTATTAACAGGTTCACGCTCAGAGGAAGAGAGGATGACGTCAACATCGAGCAAATATGAATTGCAGACACAGCATTAGCTCGACGTTGAACACTTACCTTTTTTACTAATACGTACACACACACACCTGCGTTCTTTTGTTTAATGCATACGTCAACAACTTTATCATCGTAATCGACATTCGTCGATATCACACACACACATGTCTATTTTACATATACCTGTACCCATTCTTCTATGTCTATGTATTCAAATTTGAATTCACGCGCTTTACGTCTTCCATCTTACTCTGTCTACATCGAGCAAATTGCAGACGCGGCATTAGCTCCACGTTACTTTTGTTGCTGTACATACATACATATATACACACACATATACACATACTACTTTAACTTTTGTTTTCGAGATAACCTACCACAACATTCATACCTACCAATAATTCTGCAAGCTATCATTTTACATGTGTAAGTTCATCACATACAGACATCACTTGTCGACGACGGTGAACACCTACAGTTACACATATACGCAAACACAAAGCAATTTTACCTAGCATCTATACAACCGATAACGAGTACACACACACGCTTATTGTTTAAACAATATTTCGATACATGTGAACCGATGAACATTGACTCGATTAATAATTATATATATATAAAAGGTATATACACTTGAATATTTTATAGTATCTGCTCTATGTATACATTTCGCCTTGTAAAGCTTCTGGAACATAAAAGTGAGTGAGAAGATATTGATTTGTAACGGTTGAAATGTGGATTAATTGTGACGTAACAGTTGTTGTATTCTAACAGAAAGTGGGTCAAGGTCATCAATGTTTAAAAAGGAAGGGAAAGGGAAGGGAAAAGAAGATATTGAAATGGATAGCTAAGTAAAAGATGATTGCATCATAATAGACATAAATAGTTAACGCCTTAGAATGGAGAGGAAGATGATTAGAGTGGTGTGAACTCTTCGGTAGAGTAACCGTCTAGGTCATGACGAGCCTGTTCTCTCTCATACCATGATGTACAAATGTAGCACTGCAAGACATGATACTGCGAGGACTGATGAAACATACCAGTCTTATGACAGAGGTATCCTTGTCTACAATTAGAACAAGTTCGATTCAACACATCCATCAAATAAATTTTACAGCTGAGACAGTACTGAAGGGGTTCCATAATGCGACATGGAAAGCAAACAAAGCCTTCTGTGTGCTGACTCAGGTAAAGACACCGTTGGCACTGAAACTTTGTAGTGGCAGTGGATTGTAAGACTTGACGAAACGGTTGGACAACGATGGTAGCACGTCCAGGCAAGGAGTAATTCTTTTGGAGGAGTGTACATTGTGCTTGGTTTGTAAACACCATGTTCTCATAAGGTAATAGTTGGAGAATGAATGGTGTTGTAGAGAAAGAGGTGATCGCTTAAATAGCAAATGTGATTTGCAGACGCAGCATTAGCTCAACGTTGAACACATACCTTTTTTACTAATACATACACACACACACACACACACACACACACACACACACACACACACACACACACACACACACACACACACACACACACACACACACACACACACACACACACACACACACACACACACACACACACACACACACACACACCTGCGTTCTTTTGTTTAATGCATACGTCAACAACTTTATCATCGTAATCGACATTCGTCGATATCACACACACATGTCTATTTTACATATACCTGTACCCGTTCTTCTATGTCTATATATTCAAATTTGAATTCACGCGCTTTGCGTCTTCCATCTTACTCCGTCTACATCGAACAACTACGTTTCTTCTTTCCACTCCATTCTACTTTAACTTCTGAATAAACAAACTCATGTACAATCATTTCGAGAAGACCTACCACAACGTTCATACCAATCACTTTTACTACAACCAAACAATAATTCTGCAACCTGTCATTTTACGTTTGCAAGTTCATCACACACACTGACATCACTTGTCGTCCACGGTGAACACCTATGTTTTTGTTATATGCATACGTTAGCGACTTTGTTATTATAACCAAAATACACTGATGTCGCGCACACATGTCTACTTTACGCATACGTCTTAAACCTGTGCCCGTTCTTCTACGTAAACAAATTTGAATTCATACTTTATGTCTTCCATCTTACTCTGTTCACATTAAACAATTACGTTTCTTCTTTCCACAACTTTCCTTTTCTTATCAATAATTTTGCAAGCTGTCATTTTACGTTTGTAAGTTCATCACCTCCTCCTCCAAAATCTTTTCGCTCCACTCACACCCCACTCCTTTAAACTCCTATAAATATCCACGTCTTCCCTTCATTCAGCAGAAGACTTCTTCGTACGATTACAACTACAACATCAAATATGTACTACTATATAGTTTTAACTGGAGAACCAGCCACAATGTCCAGGAGAATGTTTAATGTCTTGGTGAAGAAGGTGTTTTCCACCATTGACGGTGAGGTCACCATTATGACCGTAGAGGACCGGAAGCGTCCCCAGAGAATTCTGCCGCCAATTCCAACAACACCTTCGACAGATACAATGGATGGGGACAGGTTCCATCCAATTCCAAACAATAGGTGATCTACATATGGAAAACACCTTCCAATTAGAATAGTTATGTAGATTTTAAGTAGATTTTAAGATATTTTGTAGTTATATTTATGTTGGTATAAATTTAATTTTAATATTAATAAACTTTTTATAAGTACAGCCTTCTTTTTTTATTTTTAAACTAATGACACAACTAAACAATAAACTGGAGAATAATATCACTATATCAATGATCTATCGAATGCAGTATGTTTGTTTACTTCTCATAACTTAATCGTTTTTAAAAACTTGTATAATAAATACATACAACACAGAACTTGTTTTACATTTTTAAAACGTTTATGATTGCTGAATATTAAGTGCCTTACTTAATAATGGGTACGTAAGTGGTGTAGTTTAACCTTTATCAGTAGGTGATACTAGACTTTGGGGACGTAAGAATATAGAGGGGAATTACTAATGCTGAGCAAACAGATGAAAATTAATCGCATACATAGACAATTTTACCTAATTTTACTTAAGCATAATCTACTCATTATAATTCTAAATAGAAATTTATCTATCACTTTTACCACAACCTAACAATAATTCTACAAGCTGTAATTTTATGTTTGTCGATGACTCTCCCTTATTAAAGCCTGGCTGTAGTATACTTTCATCACACATATCTCCTGTTGTCAGTGGTCTTCCGCATTCGTAACAATGATGATGGTGTCTCCCGTGCAGGTGTAGTATGAAAACGAACACTACATCCACACATTTACAAACTTCCTCCCCAACATCGTCTTCCATGTAGCAACTGTTACACAACAGCAGCGTTGTATTTTCATATACGTTTAACAATACTCTTCCAGCGATGCATGTATATTCATTAATGTTTTCACACACACTATGTCTTAGAATATGCTCCAGTGAGGTAATACTCTCCAAACTATACTTATGTTGTACATAACCATTAACTTTTTGTCTCTCACTGTTATTACATCTCTCACCGCTCACAGGTAGAAACCGTCTGTAATTGTTAGGAATATTCAAACCTGATCGCCATGATTGTGCCCACTCATCCTCACATATATCTACACCGAAGTCTGTGCAATATAATATAGGTAGTCTATCGACTCTTCTACCACTAATCAATTCTGATAACGAACGGTTCTCGAACCATGATTTTCTACAAACGAATCCCATGCTGCTTACACCACTGCTCCTTGTATAACTTAATATTCGTTCTATATTAACTACTCCAACGATTCTCGCTTCACCTCACTCTCATCTTTTTTTCCTCCTCCAAAACTTTTCGCTCCACTCACACCCCACTCCTTTAAACTCCTATAAATATCCACACCTTCCCATCATTCAGCAGAAGACTTCTTCGCTTCCAAAAGATTCACTACAACTATAACATAACTCTTTGTAACATGCTCCTACCTCATGTAAGATGTATCAATTTTTTGTATATTTTTCATTACTCCCCTACTAAAACTTGTGTAGATATTCTTTTTTAATACAACACTACCATCTTTTATAACAAATTATTAAAAGAAAAATCACTTTATAATACAATTTTTATTTTATTATCCTTTTTACATTAAAACTTAAATTTTTCATTAATATGTGTATGTAAGTCAACCATTTTATTTTCCATCTCTTCCACACGCTTTCGATTTTCCATAATCCATATATTATAGTTTTCTAAAGTTCTTTTCATATCCTCCACCTCCTTCTCTTTCTTCTGAATTTGTTCTATCAAAGAAGCCTTCTTCATTTCCTTGTCCATCATTTCAGCCTCTCTTTTCAGTTTTTCGCGGTGTATAGCCTTCGTCGCTTCTCCTACTTGTTCCACCAACTTCGGGTATTCAAACACCCCACCCAACATCTTCCTAATATATATCCGCTTCTTCGGCTTCATGACTATACCTTTACCACCTCCTGATATCGTTCGGGATGTACTCGCCACAGGCACTATCGCTGTTTCGCTGACTACATTTCCTCCATCGACTGCTGTTGTCATCGATTTCTCATTGTTGAAGAACTCGTCCAACACCGCTGACAGGTCAGAATCATTCAGATTATCCAATGGTAAATCACCTTGAACACCTTGTATCTGTTCAGCCATTTTACTTAATCGTGTTCCTCAATCTTCCTACAACGGTCACCTACGCACCATACAACATAAGAAAAAGTGTTGCTCACCTCTAGAGGAGGGAATCAGTTTCCTTACCTCTGCTTTCACCAACAGAATTGCATCGTTTCGTATCACGTCTACGAAATACCATCTTTCGTATACCGACTTTTTCAGTGATATTCTTGACAAATGTTTGCGCGTAATACGTAATCAGATCCACCTCCACGACGCGTTTAAAATAAATTTCGAAGTTTTCGGACGTTATGTGCACGAAACTAAACAGTTGATTGAAATTAAATCTTTCAACACTAATAATAAAGTTGTGACGCGATCGATCGATCTTTCCAATCTTCTACAACATTTCTTCGATATTCTTAACACCAAAGCATCAGAGTTTCAAGAACGAGAGTCAGGTATATAATTATTTTAACAAAATGTTTCCTTTTCCATCATCTTCCATTACATTACTTTTTTCTACAGGATGGAGTTTAGAAAGGGTTCTTTTCCTCGAAATCAACTTTAACAAGTACAATCCGCTGAGAGCGTCTTCTTACATCCCTTTACCCAGACAAATTCTACTGAAGAAGGCGGTTGTGAATGTGAAAAACGATGATCAAGCCTGCTTTGCGTGGGCAATAACATCAGCTATGTTCCCCACACAAGCAAACTCGGACAGAACTACTTCCTACCCACACTATTCGCGCACTTTGGACTATGAGGGCATTCAATTTCCTATGAAATTAACTGATATTCCTAAATTTGAAGCGAAAAACCATTGCTCTGTGAATGTCTACGGAACCGAATCCGTTTTGAAAGATGGAAAGTGGATCTGGGAAATAGTTGGTCCCCTTTACTATTCACCCATCAAGCAAAGACTACACTTCAATCTGCTGTTGCTCGACGATGATCATGGAAATAATCATTACTGTTGGATTAAGAATATGTCTCGTTTACTTTCTCAACAACTTTCCAAAACAAGACATCAAAAATTCATATGTGACGGTTGCTTACAGTATTTCTCCACCGTAGCCCACCTTCATCGTCACCAACACTACGACTGCAACAATGTGTACAGCAGCCTTCCTACCGGTGATTGTAAAATGGATAAGATGGGTAGGTTGGTCCCTAATCATGTTTTGAAATTTGAAAATTATCAAAAACGTATCAAAGTACCCTTTGTTGTATACGCCGATTTTGAAACCGTATTACAACCTATTCATACATGCTTTCCTGATCCTAACAAAACATCTACCACATCTACCAACAAACATCAGCCCCATTCATTTGCTTACTTGATAAAGTGTTCATTCGATGATTCCCTCTCCAAATTCAGATCGTATCGGGGACCCGATTGCGCTAATCAATTTGTTAAAACTTTGGATGAAGACGTTTACGATATTTATCACCGATATTTGAAGATCATAGCTCCCATGGTACCCCTGTCAGATGAAGAGATACGTCTCTTCTCCGAAGCTATCTCTTGTAATATTTGTGAAGAACCGTTTCTGGACGATGACGTTAAGGTGCGAGATCATTGTCATTTGACTGGTAAAGTTCGATTAGGGGCAGCTCACTCCAGATGTAATTTAAATTATAAACTTCCCAACTTTGTACCTGTTTTTTTCCATAACCTCTCAGGATATGATTGTCACTTGTTTCTAAAGGAAATGGCTGCGAACGATGTTAAATTTGACGTAATTGCTCAAAATAAAGAAAAATACATTTCCTTTACCAAATTATTACGAGTTGATACGGTTCAAAATGATTCGGACAACTTAACTAAAAATGTGTTTGTAAAGATTAGATTTCTCGACTCTTTTCGTTTCATGGCTTCTTCCCTCGATAAGCTGTCGGAAGAGCTCGATCCTGATCAATGTATGCAAGTGAAAAAGTATTTTCCAGATCCTCAACATTTTCAACTTATGCGTAGGAAAGGTGTTTTCCCTTATTCCTACGTGGATGATATTTCTAAGCTTGATCAAACAATGTTTCCACAGAAAGATGATTTTTTTGATAAACTCACTTCCCTCCCCATTTCCGATGAGGATTATGAAAGAGCTAAAACTGTTTGGAACGCTTTCTCTTGTTTAACTCTCGGAGAATACTCTGACCTGTACTTAAAAACGGATGTTCTGTTATTAGCAGATGTTTTCGAGAATTTCCGAGAAATATGTATTACCACGACTTAGACCCAGCTCAGTATTATACTGCACCAGGGCTTGCGTGGGATAGCATGTTAAAATTCACTCGTATTAATTTAGAATTCTAACCGACATCGATATGTTAAAATTTTTTCAAAAAGGTATACGTGGAGGCATAAGTCAATGCGTTCAAAGAATGCATTTCGCTAACAATCCACACCTCCCAGATTATAACACCTCTCTTCCTACCTCTTATATTATGTATTTGGATGCTACTAATTTGTATGGACATAGTATGAGTCAACCCCTTCCTGTTTCCCATTTTCGTTGGTTAAACGAAACCGAAATTGATGAATTGAATGTTCTCTCTTTAGATGCTTCTTCTGAATACGGTTATGTACTTGAAGTCGATGTTGAATATCCTCAGCACCTCCATGATTTACATGCTGATCTCCCCTTTTTAATTGAAAATATTATTTCTCCAGCTAATGCTAATGGTAGAGTAAAAAAACTAATACCAAACCTTATGAATAAAACAAAATATATTGTTCATTACCTTACGCTGAAACAAGCTCTTCGCAATGGATTAAAACTACTTAAAATTCATAGAGTTATCGAGTTTAAACAATCCGATTGGCTTAAACCTTTCATCGATTTAAATACTCGAAAACGTAATTTAGCTGAAAATAAATTTGGGAAATCTTTCTTCAAATTAATGAATAACAGTGCTTTCGGAAAAACGATGGAGAACGTTGATAAACGATATGATGTCAAATTAGTAACTCATTGGCAAAATTCAGGTCGCTGCCTTGGTGCTGAGACGTTAATAGCTAAACCTAATTTCAAAAATTCTAAGATTTTCACTCCCAACTTTGTAGCCATTCAGATGAACAAATTACGTATTGTTTACGATAAACCTCTCTATATAGGTTTTACCATTTTGGATTTATCAAAAGTTGTTATGTATGACTTCTACTACAGCTTTCTGAAACTAAAATATCACCAAAATATTTCTTTGATGTATATGGATACAGATTCTTTCATTTTTAAAGTGTTCACTGAAAACTTTTACCGTGATATTGTTGAAAATATTCATTACTTTGATACTTCTAATTATCCTCGCGATAATAGTTTCAATATTCCCATTACCACATCCGTTATCGGTAAATTCAAAGATGAGTTTCCTAATAATCCTATTAAAGCATTCTACGGAACCGGAGCTAAAGCGTATTGTGTTGAAGCGGTTGACCAAATTGTTAAGAAAGCTAAAGGTGTTAAGAAGAACGTTATTAAACTACATCTAGGAATTGATGATTATCTTCACGTTATTAGGGACAATTCCACCTGTTATAATTGTCCTACACTACAATTTAATGGAGTGCAGGTAGTTCTGCTAGATGTTGTTGTTGTTTGTAGGTAATTGATTATTGTTGATTAGGAAAGTCCAGATTAAACGCCACTAATAAATATTTATTAACGAAAAAACAAGGATATCGTAAAATAGAATATATATAGGAATTTGAATTAGTTTAGAATAAATTGGAAGTGCTGCGTACGAACTTGAAATAGAATTTTTGATCTTGATTTGAAAAGGACTCTCGTTGTGAACTGGTTTGAAAAGGATTATCGTTTTACTCTTGAAACGGATTGTAGTGTGACTGACTTCGCGTGCGATGGTAAGATAGAAAAAGTGCATTAGAAAAGAATAGAATAATAGAGATAGAAAGGGATGCACTCTAGTTTAGTTGAAGCGAAAAATGATTGACAGTTGTCGAAGGCAGGCTGGACAATAGGGTAGTAAAATAATAAAAATAAGAAAGTTCGAAGAAGGTTGACAGAAAATTTATGAGTTAGTGAAGACAGCAAGTGCAAGGCAATAAATAAAATGGATTTAGGATATTTCTATCGTAACAGCGGTGATAAATAGACAAAAGGGTTTTTTAACTGAGCGTAACGAAAAAAAATTGAAAGCTGCTCAGAAAAGTAAACAATAGATAATTTGGAAAGCGCGTGACGGACGCAACACTCCCCCGGTTGAGAGTTTTAACGATCAAAAAAAAAAATTGATTAATTGTAAATTGACAAAGGAAAAGACTTATTAATAGTAATACAATAAATGTAAACTCAATAGATTAAAAATAGTAAATTGGTTGAATGTTAACTTATAAATATACATATATGAATAGTAAGCTAACAATAAGACATTGATACTTAAGATTAAGTGCTAAAACAATGATTGTAAGAAATAACAAGGTATTATAAATGATTGCGAATATAAAATTGATTAAAAAATAATTTGAATTGAACATATGCAAATTAAAAGAAATAGACAAAAAGATTGTTATTAGATAGATGTAAATATGCACCTTAATGATAATAAAGTAAGAATGCTAAAGGATATAAAAAACATATACAAATAAATGGATAAAAAGATTAAATTGTTAAAATTGATCGTCTGTTCACTTACTCACTATCGACTGGTAAAGGCGCCAAACGTTTCACATTTCTTAACACTTCACCCGCGGCCGTTTTGACTCGTACAGTCCTGATTATACCATCCGGACCTTTGAATTGTTCTATTACACGTCCCAGGTGCCATTGCAGAGGTGGAAGGTTATCATCACGGATAATAACAATAGAACCTTCCTTGATTGGATGTTCTCCATGTTTCCATTTATGACGCACATTTAGTTCATGTAAATATTCGTTGTGCCACTTGTTCCAAAAATGTTGTTTAGTCTTTTGAACTTGTTGCCAAAGTGATAAACGATTGGAAGGAACATGAACTAAATTTGCTTCTGGGAGACTTATTAAGGTATCGCCAATTAATAGGTGAGCTGGAGTGAGGGCAGTGGGATCATCTGAGTCAGAGGTTAAGGCTGTAAGTGGTCGGGAATTAAGGATAGCTTCGATTTCTGTGATTAATGTTATGAATTGTTCAAGAGCAAATAGCTCAAGACCCATGACTCGGCGTAGGTGGTACTTGAAGGATTTGACTGCAGCTTCCCAAATGCCTCCAACGTGCGGTGATTGGGGTGGAATGAAGTGCCACGTGATTCCTTTATTGACCAAATAATTATTGACTTTATTGTTATGATCGGAACTGTTTAATAGTTCCATTAGATCTTGGAGTTCATTTTTTGCTCCCACGAAGTTTGTCCCGTTGTCGGAATAAATTGATGCACAGTAGCCTCTCCTTGCCACAAATCGACGCAATGCTCCTAAAAAGCCTTCCGTTGTAAGATCGCTTACCGCTTCTACGTGCACCGCTTTAGTGGCTAAGCAAATAAATATAGCAACGTAAGTTTTCACCTTATTGCGATTACGAAATTTCTTTTCTTTGATATAGAAAGGGCCGCAGTAGTCGACACCCGTATTGATGAAAGGTCGGCATTTGGTTGTTCGTACTTTTGGTAAATCTCCCATTATGTAATTAACATCCACAGGCTTGACTCTAGCGCAACGTACACATTTTCGAACAATCTTCCGTACTTGATTTTTTCCGTCGATTGGCCAGTAATTAAAACGAAGATTATTCAACATTAATTTGACGTTGCCGTGTAGACTATTGATATGTTCTTGCTCGATAATTAAATTTGTTAAGTGATGTGATTTGGGTAATATAATGGGATGTCGTTGATTATATGGAAGTTCGGAATTTGCAAGTCGACCGCCAACTCTTAAAATATCGTTTTCGTCTAGGAAAGGTTTAAGAGATAGTATTTTGCTCTTAGTTGAAATAGTTTGTTTCTTTTTTAGACAAGATATTTCGGCTTGGAATGTTGAAGCTTGTGCTAATTTGATTATCGTTTGAGATGCCTTTCTGAGTTCGGGTATAGTTATTGCACCTTTATTAGAATTTGAAGGTCTACAGCGTAGACAAATAGCGATAGTACGTTGAAGTCTAATGAGGGATGAAAATCGGTTAATAATACTATCGTCTATTCTTGAGGTTACGAGACAGGTTTGTTTGCGTAATTCTGGTAATTGCATTTCTTGCATTAAAAGTGGAGATTGCTCAGGCCATTGACAGTCTCCCCCGGATAGCCACTTCGGTCCCTTTTTCCAGATGTCCGTTTTATTTAGGTCAGCAGGTAGTATGCCTCTTGACAATAAATCTGCGGGATTGTCGTAGGTACGTACATGACGCCAGTCTGATGAATTGGTGATAGTTTGAATTTCTGCGACACGGTTGGCTACGAAAGTTTTGAGAAGATGGGGTGATTTACGAATCCAGTGTAAGGTAATCATTGAGTCTGTCCAGAAGAATACTTGATTAATGTGGGTATCAATAGATGATTTGACTTTTGAAAAGAGATTTGAAAGGAGTAGAGCAGCGCATAATTCCAATTTTGGGATTGTTTGTACTGTTTTGATTGGAGCTACTTTAGATTTGGCACAAAGTAACCCAACCCTAATGTTTCCTGTTTCGTCTGTTGATCGTATGTAAATACAGGCGCCGTATGCCTTTTCACTTGCATCGCAAAAACCGTGGAGTTGAATGTTTACTGGGTGATCATGCTGTATTTTTCTTGGAAATGATATTTCATTCAACGCAGGTAATTGAGACGCAAACTTGTTCCATCTACTGGTGATATCAAGCGGCAATGTTTCGTCCCAATTCAATTTAAGTTTCCATAATTCTTGAATTAATAATTTTGTTGTTACAATAACGGGACTTAACAAGCCTAATGGATCAAATATTTTTGATATTTCGGAGAATATAATGCGTTTGGTGATAGAGGCAGAAAATTTTATGGGCTTGACTGTATAAATTATTTTATCTTGTTGCGAGTTCCAATACATTCCGAGAGTTTTTAAAGTGGGATCGTTCTTGTCCTGTAGTTGTAAGTTTATATTGCAGTCAGGTAGGCCTTGCAATACTTGGGGTGAATTTGAGGCGCATTGTCGAAGGTTGAATCCGCCTGCTTTAAGTAGGTTGATGACCTCGTCTCTTAACTGGGTCACTTCTTCTACTGTTTGGGCACTATCTATAAAATCGTCCACGTAGAGGCGTCTTTTCAAACTTGCCGCGGCTTTTGGAAATCTATGTTTTTCATCTTCGGCTAGTTGATGAATTGATCTAATTGCTAAATACGATGCAGACGCCAATCCAAAAGTGTCGGTTGTTAGTTGAAAGGTAGATATTGTTCCATTGTCTTCTCTCCAAAGTATTCTGAGGTATTTTTGATCTTCTTCTCTTATTTGTACCTGCCTAAACATTTTTTCGATGTCTCCGGTAATTAGATAATTAGGCAGCCTGAACCAAAGTACAAAGGAGAAGAGATCATCTTGAATGGTCGGTCCGACCATAAGTGTATCATTTAGTGATACACCCGTACTTGATAAAGCTGACCCATCAAATACAATACGAACTTTAGTTGTTTGGCTAGACGTTTTGAAAACAGGGTGATGTGGAAGAAAGAAGCCGTCTTCCGGTTCACCATTGATCTTCACCATGTGGCCAAGTTCGATATATTCATCGATGATTGCCTTGTATTGCTTGAATAAGTCAGGATCCTTTTGTAATCGTTTTTCTTGACCCAATAAACGTTTTAGTGCCATAGCTCTCGATGCTCCTAATTGATGTTTCTTTTCGTTAAATGGAAGAGCAACCACATATCTTCCGTTCTGATTACGTCTTACGTGCCTTTGAAAATATTCCTCGCATGCTAATTCGTCCTTGGAAAGATGTCGTTTGACGTTAATTTCTTCAATTTCCCAGAACCTATTGATATTGTCTTGTAAACTAGATAGATTGCATTTGAATGTATGATTATTATTTGATGTGGTTTGAGGTATGGTGCCACCTACTATCCAACCAGCTAAGGTTTTTTGTAGATACAAGTCAGGCTGTGTCGTTTGGGATAATTTAACTTGCCCTACGCAGAATAATGAAAGCGAAGTGCCAGCTCCTAACAATAAATGAATAGACGATGGTTTGTGGAATTCTGGGTCGGCAAGCTTGATATTAGACGGTATTTTGATTGTTTGTCGATCTATTTGTTTGTCAGGAGTAATTGAAATATTTGGAATGACGAGACAGTCGATAGTTTTTTGATAACCATTATTTGTAGACATAATGGTGACAGTAACCCACTGGTCAGCTAAGGTAGATAATCCATTTAGTGCACCAATAGGAACATGACAAAGTTTTGTTGATAATTTCAATGACTTCACTAAGTGGTTTGTAATAAAATTCGTTGAGGAGCCCGTATCGATGATCGTTTTGCAGGGAATTTTGGTTTGATTATTGTCCATAATGTAGAATACAGCCGTAGGAATTATATCGTTGGTCGGAGTTTCTAAAGATAAGGAGTTGATTAGGCCCGATTGTAGTCATTGTGGTGGTTCGGTGTTTATGGTTGTCGGTGATGGTTGTTCGTTATGCAAGAAAGTGTGGTGTTTCTCGTTGCATATTCGGCATACCCCTGCTTTACAATTTTCAGGTAGATGACCTTTCCCTAGACAATTGAAACAGAGACCTGCCCTTTCGACTAATTTTACTTTCTCTTCTAGTGACGATGAAAGAAAGGTTTTGCATTTATATACGGAATGCATTTCTTTACATATTGGACATGGATATATGTTGAACTTGATTTTATCTTGATTAGAAGTTGTAGTTGTCTGAATTGGCTGCTGGTTTTTATTTTGGTGACTAGAGCTGTTCCTTTTTGTTGTCATAAGCGCTCGGGTAGGTGCTGCATTGTAGTTCCATGGTTTTGATTTTCTTTCGTAATTCCTGCTCATAGGAAACTTTGATGAGGATTGACTTGTTGTCTGGTTAACTTGGTGTGAATATTGTTCTGAACAACTTCCGCGTTTTTCGAGAAATTCCAATAATGAAGTATACTTTGGCATCTTGTTGTCAGATAGGGTGGTTTCCCATTGGTATTTGGTGTTCGTGTTTATTTTAGTTAATAACAAATAAATAATGCAGCTATGCCAGTTGTCAACGGCTTCGCCAAGGCTGATTAGTGCACGAATGTGTTGTCTAAACGTATCTATAAGGTCTTCTAATGCCTCCGGTGAATCCTTCTGTAACTTGGGGTAGTTGTGTAAAATCGACCAATGTTTCAAAATTGCTTTACGGGTATTATCGTATTTGTTTGTTAAAATATCCCAAACTTCTTTATAATTTTTCTCGGAAGACTCAATTGATTCGATGCATCGTCTAGCCTTGCCAGTCAGGGAATCATCTAAATACTGGAACTTATCTATTGTGGGAATAGCGGGATTGTTTCCTACACGTGCTAAAAATTTATCCCTAAAGGATTGCCATTTTTCAATTGTGCCGTCGAACGATGGTATTGTTATTTCCGGTAATTTGATTTGAGGTATTGTTAAACAGTTGAAGCGTTGTTTGGAGTTTTTGTTAAATCAATTGGAGATGTGTTACGAATTAATTTTCGCGCTTTGGCTACTATTGTATAATAGGCGTCTTCGATATTGTCTCGTTCTTCGTTGTGTTGTTCTTGATTTTCCGGCTGCATTTCCGAAAGTTGATCATGAAGGTCAGATAACCCTTTGAAATTGTCGCACAAGGATTGTAAACGAATTTGAATATCATCGAAATCGGGTTCGTTTTCTTGTTTGGCAAGAAATGTTTTGAATCTAGTAATCCTAGCCTTAATTTCTCCCCGTTTGCAAATTAAAGTAGATTCTCTTGAAATAGTTACTGCCGGTGTAGTCATGTTTGTTTTTACGAAACTAATTTTACGAAAAGGAATAAACGAAGGAAAAAAAATGGGAAATAAAATTGACGATACAATAATAAATCCTACCTTTCAGTTGACTTTCACGGAGTTGACTGGATCCTCAAAGTTGATAATGGATTGATGATGGACGTTGAATTAGTAATCCGATTTGTTAGAAATGCACTATTCACTTAAATACTTCACTAATTGGTCAGAGACACTCGCGTATCGCGTTTGCTCCTTGGTGCACTTGATTCACACACACAAACTGGTTGGATTCGATTTGATTGTTAAAGATCGATGATTTGATTGATTGATGATCAATGAATTGGTTGCTTGATGATCGATGATTTGATTGATTGTTGATAAGATTTCACTGAAATCCGGCTCGAAGGACCATGTTATAATTGTCCTACACTACAATTTAATGGAGTGCAGGTAGTTCTGCTAGATGTTGTTGTTGTTTGTAGGTAATTGATTATTGTTGATTAGGAAAGTCCAGATTAAACGCCACTAATAAATATTTATTAACGAAAAAACAAGGATATCGTAAAATAGAATATATATAGGAATTTGAATTAGTTTAGAATAAATTGGAAGTGCTGCGTACGAACTTGAAATAGAATTTTTGATCTTGATTTGAAAAGGACTCTCGTTGTGAACTGGTTTGAAAAGGATTATCGTTTTACTCTTGAAACGGATTGTAGTGTGACTGACTTCGCGTGCGATGGTAAGATAGAAAAAGTGCATTAGAAAAGAATAGAATAATAGAGATAGAAAGGGATGCACTCTAGTTTAGTTGAAGCGAAAAATGATTGACAGTTGTCGAAGGCAGGCTGGACAATAGGGTAGTAAAATAATAAAAATAAGAAAGTTCGAAGAAGGTTGACAGAAAATTTATGAGTTAGTGAAGACAGCAAGTGCAAGGCAATAAATAAAATGGATTTAGGATATTTCTATCGTAACAGCGGTGATAAATAGACAAAAGGGTTTTTTAACTGAGCGTAACGAAAAAAAATTGAAAGCTGCTCAGAAAAGTAAACAATAGATAATTTGGAAAGCGCGTGACGGACGCAACACCACCATTATAAAATGTATGAATGTTTTTGTTTCTGACCTCCATACTATGTACACCCAAATGAAAACTAAAGTAGCTCTTTGCCCTAAAGATGATAAACGTTTCTTAATTCCAAAAACAACTAATACGCTTCCTTGGGGACATTATAATATAAAAAACTCGGATAATTCCATTTCAAAGTTGAACAATAACATCGATCAAGTAGTCAAAAATTTTAATCTACCACATAAAAATAACTTAACGGTTGGAGAATATTTTATTCAAAAACTTTTCGAGGCTTCTTCACTTCCACAAGAATCTATTGATACTATTTATGAACAACTTCTGTGATAATCACTTGTATGAATATATAAATAATGCTCCAATGTTATATTTTAAAACTTTATCATTATTAATGATTGTATACTCTTGTCTGTGTAAATAAATAAACGTTTTGACCTACGTTTGTTTTTTATTATTTTAAAAATTGTGTTATTTTCCTAAACATATAAAGAAAACCCTAAATGTTTCTGTAGTTACAATTTATTGAATTAATAGCTGTAACAATGAATAAACTTTTTTATAATCTTCAATATTAGTGGATGGCCATTTTTTGCCTGAGTCAGAACCATTTCGCCAGCCTGGAGCCTTTTCCGTTCCTTGTCGTAAAATGTTTTCTTCTATCCATCGCAACACTGTCTGATGACGACCGTTAATGCTTGGACTTAAAGTATATGGAATCTTGAACAAGTTGATTAACTTAATTAACTTTTCCAAATATTTCGGTTGCGCGTAGTATACCACATCCATTATTAAATCATCTACACACTTCAATAATGGTGTGTACGCGTTCTTTATGTTAATGATGGAGAATTTTTTGTTCTTCACTAGAACTGATCCGTTTGTTAGCATTTCCTTTAGAAAATATATATCATTTCGCATGTAATTATAATTTGTTTCATTTAAAATCCCTTGGACATCATCACCGGTTATCTCCACTTTTTCACTACAAGCTTTTAAAAAGTCGTTAACGAAGGTATCGCACCGCTGTTTTATTTCGAGAACGAAATACAAAATATCGTACGATGTATCTTGTGGTAATGTTAACCATTTGAATACTTCCTTTGGTACTTCAACTCCCAACTTCGAACACACAACCTTGACTCTGTCTAAATCATTCGATAATATTGCTCTTCGCAAATTCGTAATGAGGACCTGTCTTTCTGCTTCATACAACTCATAGGATAAGGAATCCATTTTTTATGAAAATTCGATTTCTAAATCGTCTGGATCGCTCTCCTCGCTTACTAAATAACCTGTTATTACAAGTTTATCGTATCCACCTTTCAACTCAAATTCTTGTACCACGTCTTCTAACTGTGATGCAATCAAATGTTTACTCTCAGATAAGAAACCGTCTTTGAAAAATTTCACTTCAATTAGATAACTTTCAACCATTACTACTAAGTCTTTAACGTTCAATGCAATAACTAACGATTACAACTGATTACACTCGCCACGTTTAATCTTATTTATAATCATACTTTTTGGGGGAGGGGGTACATAAATTTGTAAACATGTTACCATTTATGAATACAAAAGCCTAAATCTCAAAAAACGTTTATTATTACTTTAAGTAATACATAATTGGATCAGATAATTTTATACGGCTTATTGTAAATAGTTCGTTGGACCAATAGTATCACCTACTGATAAAGGTTAAACTACACCACTTACGTACCCATTATTAAGTAAGGCACTTAATATTCAGCAATCATAAACGTTTTAAAAATGTAAAACAAGTTCTGTGTTGTATGTATTTATTATACAAGTTTTTAAAAACGATTAAGTTATAAGAAGTAAACGAACATACTGCATTTGATAGATCATTGATATAGTGATATTATTCTCCAGTTTATTGTTTAGTTGTGTCATTAGTTTAAAAATAAAAAAAGAAGGCTGTACTTATAAAAAGTTTATTAATATTAAAATTAAATTTATACCAACATAAATATAACTACAAAATATCTTAAAATCTACTTAAAATCTACATAACTATTCTAATTGGAAGGTGTTTTCCATATGTAGATCACCTATTGTTTGGAATTGGATGGAACCTGTCCCCATCCATTGTATCTGTCGAAGGTGTTGTTGGAATTGGCGGCAGAATTCTCTGGGGCGCTTCCGGTCCTCTACGGTCATAATGGTGACCTCACCGTCAATGGTGGAAGACACCTTCTTCACCAAGACATTAAACATTCTCCTGGACATTGTGGCTGGTTCTCCAGTTAAAACTATATAGTAGTACATATTTGATGTTGTAGTTGTAATCGTACGAAGAAGTCTTCTGCTGAATGAAGGGAAGACGTGGATATTTATAGGAGTTTAAAGGAGTGGGGTGTGAGTGGAGCGAAAAGATTTTGGAGGAGGAGGTGATGAACTTACAAACGTAAAATGACAGCTTGCAAAATTATTGATAAGAAAAGGAAAGTTGTGGAAAGAAGAAACGTAATTGTTTAATGTGAACAGAGTAAGATGGAAGACATAAAGTATGAATTCAAATTTGTTTACGTAGAAGAACGGGCACAGGTTTAAGACGTATGCGTAAAGTAGACATGTGTGCGCGACATCAGTGTATTTTGGTTATAATAACAAAGTCGCTAACGTATGCATATAACAAAAACATAGGTGTTCACCGTGGACGACAAGTGATGTCAGTGTGTGTGATGAACTTGCAAACGTAAAATGACAGGTTGCAGAATTATTGTTTGGTTGTAGTAAAAGTGATTGGTATGAACGTTGTGGTAGGTCTTCTCGAAATGATTGTACATGAG
The DNA here is from genome assembly GCA_029378335.1 of Agrilus mali. Taxonomy (NCBI): domain Eukaryota; kingdom Metazoa; phylum Arthropoda; class Insecta; order Coleoptera; family Buprestidae; genus Agrilus; species Agrilus mali. The sequence continues at coordinate 19,791,788 of CM055656.1, forward strand.
TTTGTTTATTCAGAAGTTAAAGTAGAATGGAGTGGAAAGAAGAAACGTAGTTGTTCGATGTAGACGGAGTAAGATGGAAGACGCAAAGCGCGTGAATTCAAATTTGAATATATAGACATAGAAGAACGGGTACAGGTATATGTAAAATAGACATGTGTGTGTGATATCGACGAATGTCGATTACGATGATAAAGTTGTTGACGTATGCATTAAACAAAAGAACGCAGGTGTGTGTGTGTGTGTGTGTGTGTGTGTGTGTGTGTGTGTGTGTGTGTGTGTGTGTGTGTGTGTGTGTGTGTGTGTGTGTGTGTGTGTGTGTGTGTGTGTGTGTGTGTGTGTGTGTGTGTGTGTGTGTGTGTGTGTGTGTGTGTGTGTGTGTGTGTGTGTGTGTGTATGTATTAGTAAAAAAGGTATGTGTTCAACGTTGAGCTAATGCTGCGTCTGCAAATCACATTTGCTATTTAAGCGATCACCTCTTTCTCTACAACACCATTCATTCTCCAACTATTACCTTATGAGAACATGGTGTTTACAAACCAAGCACAATGTACACTCCTCCAAAAGAATTACTCCTTGCCTGGACGTGCTACCATCGTTGTCCAACCGTTTCGTCAAGTCTTACAATCCACTGCCACTACAAAGTTTCAGTGCCAACGGTGTCTTTACCTGAGTCAGCACACAGAAGGCTTTGTTTGCTTTCCATGTCGCATTATGGAACCCCTTCAGTACTGTCTCAGCTGTAAAATTTATTTGATGGATGTGTTGAATCGAACTTGTTCTAATTGTAGACAAGGATACCTCTGTCATAAGACTGGTATGTTTCATCAGTCCTCGCAGTATCATGTCTTGCAGTGCTACATTTGTACATCATGGTATGAGAGAGAACAGGCTCGTCATGACCTAGACGGTTACTCTACCGAAGAGTTCACACCACTCTAATCATCTTCCTCTCCATTCTAAGGCGTTAACTATTTATGTCTATTATGATGCAATCATCTTTTACTTAGCTATCCATTTCAATATCTTCTTTTCCCTTTCCCTTCCTTTTTAAACATTGATGACCTTGACCCACTTTCTGTTAGAATACAACAACTGTTACGTCACAATTAATCCATATTTCAATCGTTACAAATCAATATCCTCTCACTCACTTTTCTGTTCCAGAAGCTTTACAAGGCGAAATGTATATATAGAGCAGATACTAAAAAATATTCAAGTGTATATACCTTTTATATATATATATATAATTATTAATCGAGTCAATGTTCATCGGTTCACATGTATTGAAATATTGTTTAAACAATAAGCGTGTGTGTGTACTCGTTATCGGTTGTATAGATGTTAGGTAAAATTGCTTTGTGTTTGCGTATATGTGTAACTGTAGGTGTTCACCGTCATCGACAAGTGATGTCTGCATGTGATGAACTTACACATGTAAAATGATAGCTTGCGGAATTATTGGTAGGTATGAATGTTGTGGTAGGTTACCTCGAAAACAAAAGTTAAAGTAGTATGTGTATATGTGTGTGTATATATGTACGTATGTACAGCAACAAAAGTAACGTGCAGCTAATGCTGTGTCTGCAATTCATAATTGTTCGATATAGACGGAGTAAGATGGAAGACGTAAAGCGTGTGAATTCAAATTTGAATACATAGACATAGAAGAACGGGTACAGGTATATGTAAAATAGACATGTGTGTGTGTGATATCGGCGAATGTCGATTACGATGATAAAGTTGTTGATGTATGCATTAAACAAAAGAACGCAGGTGTGTGTGTGTACGTATTAGTAAAAAAGGTAAATGTTCAACGTCGAGCTAATGCTGCGTCTGCAAATCACATTTGCTATTGGTGTTTACAAACCAAGCACAATGTACACTCCTCCAAAAGAATTACTCGTTGCCTGGACATGCTACCATCGTTGTCCAACCGTTTCGTCAAGTCTTACAATCTACTGCCACTACAAAGTTTCAGTGCCAACGGTGTTTTTACCTGAGTCAGCACACAGAAGGCTTTGTTTGCTTTCCATGTCGCATTATGGAACCCCTTCAGTACTGTGTCAGCTGTAAAATTTATTTGATGGATGTGTTGAATCGAACTTGTTCTAATTGTAGACAAGGATACCTCTGTCATAAGACTGGTATGTTTCATCAGTCCTCGCAGTATCATGTCTTGCAGTGCTACATTTGTACATCATGGTATGAGAGAGAACAGGCTCGTCATGACCTAGACGGTTACTCTACCGAAGAGTTCACACCACTCTAATCATCTTCCTCTCCATTCTAAGGCGTTAACTATTTATGTCTATTATGATGCAATCATCTTTTACTTAGCTATCCATTTCAATATCTTCTTTTCCCTTCCCTTTCCCTTCCTTTTTAAACATTGATGACCTTGACCCACTTTCTGTTAGAATACAACAACTGTTACGTCACAATTAATCCATATTTCAATCGTTACAAATCAATATCCTCTCACTCACTTTTCTGTTCCAGAAGCTTTACAAGGCGAAATGTATATATAGAGCAGATACTATAAAATATTAAAGTGTATATACCTTTTATATATATATATATATATATATAATTATTAATCGAGTCAATGTTCATCGGTTCACATGTATCGAAATATTGTTTAAACAATAAGCGTGTGTGTGTACTCGTTATCGGTTGTATAGATGTTAGGTAAAATTGCTTTGTGTTTGCGTATATGTGTAACTGTAGGTGTTCACCGTCGTCGACAAGTGATGTCTGTATGTGATGAACTTACACATGTAAAATGATAGCTTGCAGAATTATTGGTAGGTATGAATGTTGTGGTAGGTTACCTCGAAAACAAAAGTTAAAGTAGTGTGTGTATATGTATGTATGTATGTATGTATACATATTAGCAACAAAAGTAACGTGGAGCTAATGCCGCGTCTGCAATTTGCTCGATGTAGACAGAGTAAGATGGAAGACGTAAAGCGTGTGAATTCAAATTTGAATACATAGACATAGAAGAACGGGTACAGGTATATGTAAAATAGACATGTGTGTGTGTGTGATATCGGCGAATGTCGATTACGATGATAAAGTTGTTGACGTATGCATTAAACAAAAGAACGCAGGTGTGTGTGTGTACGTATTAGTAAAAAAGGTAAGTGTTCAACGTCGAGCTAATGCTGTGTCTGCAATTCATATTTTCTCGATGTAGACGTCATCCTCTCTTCCTCTGAGCGTGAACCTGTTAATACATAATGTTACGTCACAATTAATTCATAGACATAGAAGAACGGGTACAGGTATATGTAAAATAGACATATGTGTGTGTGATATCGACGAATGTCAATTACGATGATAAAGTTGTTGACGTATGCATTAAACAAAAGAACGCAGGTGTGTGTGTGTACGTATTAGTAAAAAAGGTAAGTGTTCAACGTCGAGCTAATGCTGCGTCTGCAATTCATATTTGCTCGATGTAGACGTCATCCTCTCTTCCTCTGAGCGTGAACCTGTTAATAAATAATGTTACGTCACAATTAATTCACATTTCAATAATGTTACGTCATCCTCTCCTCTTCTAAGGGAGAAGCTGTTATCCCACCCTACTACCCACTTTCTGTTAGAATACAACAACTGTTACGTCACAATTAATCCACATTTCAATCGTTACAAATCAATATCCTCTCACTCACTTTTCTGTTCCAGAAGCTTTACAAGGCGAAATGTATACATGGAGCAGATACTATAAAATATTCAAGTGTATATACCTTTTATATATATATAATTATTAATCGAGTCAATGTTCATCGGTTCACATGTATCGAAATATTGTTTAAACAATAAGCGTGTGTGTGTACTCGTTATCGGTTGTATAGATGTTAGGCAAAATTGCTTTGTGTTTGCGTATATGTGTAACTGTAGGTGTTCACCGTCATCGACAAGTGATGTCTGTATGTAATGAACTTACACATGTAAAATGATAGCTTGCAGAATTATTGGTAGGTATGAATGTTGTGGTAGGTTATCTCGAAAACAAAAGTTAAAGTAGTATGTGTATATGTGTGTGTATATATGTATGTATGTACAGCAACAAAAGTAACGTGGAGCTAATGCCGCGTCTGCAATTTGCTCGATGTAGACAGAGTAAGATGGAAGACGTAAAGCGCGTGAATTCAAATTTGAATACATAGACATAGAAGAATGGGTACAGGTATATGTAAAATAGACATGTGTGTGTGTGATATCGACGAATGTCGATTACGATGATAAAGTTGTTGACGTATGCATTAAACAAAAGAACGCAGGTGTGTGTGTGTACGTATTAGTAAAAAAGGTAAGTGTTCAACGTCGAGCTAATGCTGTGTCTGCAATTCATATTTGCTCGATGTAGACGTCATCCTCTCTTCCTCTGAGCGTGAACCTGTTAATACATAATGTTACGTCACAATTAATTCATAGACATAGAAGAACGGGTACAGGTATATGTAAAATAGACATGTGTGTGTGTGTGATATCGGCGAATGTCGATTACGATGATAAAGTTGTTGACGTATGCATTAAACAAAAGAACGCAGGTGTGTGTGTGTACGTATTAGTAAAAAAGGTAAGTGTTCAACGTCGAGCTAATGCTGTGTCTGCAATTCATATTTGCTCGATGTAGACGTCATCCTCTCTTCCTCTGAGCGTGAACCTGTTAATACATAATGTTACGTCACAATTAATTCATAGACATAGAAGAACGGGTACAGGTATATGTAAAATAGACATGTGTGTGTGATATCGACGAGTGTCGATTACGATGATAAAGTTGTTGATGTATGCATTAAACAAAAGAACGCAGGTGTGTGTGTGTACGTATTAGTAAAAAAGGTAAGTGTTCAACGTCGAGCTAATGCTGCGTCTGCAATTCATATTTGCTCGATGTAGACGTCATCCTCTCTTCCTCTGAGCGTGAACCTGTTAATAAATAATGTTACGTCACAATTAATTCACATTTCAATAATGTTACGTCATCCTCTCCTCCTCTGAGGGAGAAGCTGTTATCCCACCCTACTGGTTTAGAAATAACATTCGACGTGACATTACTTATTTCGCGACTGGTAGAAGGGCGGTTATTATCTTCTGCGATATTTGTGGAATCTGTAGCTATTGGGGGAATTGTTCAATTATTTGTGGTTCTGTTATTTAATTTTCGGAAAAATCTGTTTGGTCTAGTAATTGGACACTCACATAAAATGTAGGGTGCTTTCTATTTATATGGTCCCTTAAATTAGAAGAATCGCCTGAATACTTAAAGTCTCGCTTACACAATGAACATCTAGCAGTAACACCATCACAATTTTCTGAAAAACATTCCCAAACGCGGGATCGCTTTGCTCGTTTGAGTTTGTAGTAATGCACTAATTTAACTGGATTTTTATTGCAACTGGAGCTCTTATTTGATGTGGACGTATAATAAAAGTAAACTTTGAGTTGTGGAACAGTTTGCCTATCTAAACAAAGTCGCAAGACGTTTACCATTAAGGGAGTTCCCTAGAAATTTGTAATTCAGAAGTTATTAAATCGAGTGTCCTTATGGAAAGTGTAAATGATTTAGTGCAGTGATTCCCAAAGTGTGCCGCTGTTCCCCGGATCGCGGCGGTATAGTCATAAGGTCGCCACGAAATATTCAGTTGAGCAATTGAAATTAGATATCTTATATTATCCCAAGGAAAATAACTTCTGTTTTTAATTTTTCGCTGTTAAATGGGTAATCGCTTTTAAAAAGGGAAGTTTTCCTATTTTTTAATGTGGAGTAAAATGGCCTTGACGGTCGTACCTTCTGATTCCTTGGAATACGAGGTAGGAAAGTATCATCATAAACTGTTACTAGTTCCACTGAATTAATAGGAGTGGTGAGTTGATCAAGTAACACAACTACAGTTTTCTCAGCTATAATAAATGATGGGTCTAGCTGTTCCTGAGCAAAGACATCATTGGACATGCGTAGCATGCGGCACGCACGCAAGGAGACAGACGGTGATCTAACATTCAAATGCAGCTAATCCGACACGATATAACTGATAGATCGAGCCTCGGGGTGGAACATTTTGTCTCTGATGTAATAGAATAAAAGTACCAGCAGTTCCTATTGCAATGGCTTTAGTTGTAACCGGCACTTGTTTGGCCTGAGCCATGTTGTAAGCCTCGAGTTGGTCAGAACCAGCGTTCACCGTCTTTGACACCTGGGAGATATTTCTTCTTCAACTCCTGCTCAAGGTTCTCCATTTCATGGGAGCTTTTCTTATCTCTAAATGTGTCAATACGCTTGCGATTGTAATTCTTCCGCTGTCCAGATGGTCTTTGACTACTTTGCTGTCGTTTCGCAAATGGCTTAGTTTGCTTCCTAAGCTTCACTTTGGTTTTTCATTTCGTGACTGGGTCGGGTCTGGTATCAGTATCCCTAAAATTTGAGACTTAACATATTCGCTGCCAAAGCGAACACCGGTGTCTTCTCATTGAATCTAGCTCCACGCCATGGCAGACACGGCTGTCCGCTTCACTATTCTTATCGCTACGCCAAGAAGACATCGGTGCTCATGCTTTTGAAGATACGATGTGTCTGCTGTGGCGCCTACGGAGTGCCCACACACCATGGTTTATGAATATAATCGCTAAATATCTTTATTTAAAATGTCCGCCAAAAGTGTCTGATTTGGCGCTATATAACGGCAAAGAAAGTTAGAAACCCGCAGAGAGCCAGAGCAGACACTAAAATTACTTTGTTTTAGTTTCTTTTTAATTGTAAGTATAAGAATTACTAGAAATGTAAACAAAAAACGTTGGAGAAAAATAAAATTTTTTTTTTCATTATCTTTGCACGCCAATGGTATCAAACTTGATAAAAGTAACAGGCGGAGCCAACCACCACTACTGTATTTATTTACCTCCCTTAAAAGTGACAGGTACTTCTTGAAATAACGGCCGTATTATAGTTAGTTATAAAAAAAATAAACATAGTTTTTCTTCAAATCTAACATGTAATTAGGAAAATATAAGAAACTAATAACTTCATTCAATAGTTCATTTATTTATTATGTTTTTGATTGAAGCAGTCCAAACAATAACGCGGCTGATTTGGACAATCCATGCAATAGGTTGTCACTTTCCTTACTTTACTTTTTGGGTTTTTATTTAGTAATTTGTCTTGATAACAATCTCTACAGTATTTTCTACATATTCTAGAGCTTCCTGACAATTTGTTAAATACATGGTTTTGAAGTCGTGTCGCTGTCGAGGTATTTGGCTCATTATTAAAATTTTCATCCTCTTCTATTTCGAGCAATCGATCCACAACTGCTTCACGAAAGTCCAATAAAGGAATATTTTTTCCAGTTATCCTACTATAAATAAAATGGGCGTTAACGATGGCTGTTCCTAATATAATTTCAAATGCTACCTTTCGGTACCATTTGATGGTTTTTCTCAAACATGATCCATAACTTGCAAATTGGTCGGATAAGTCTATTGAAGCTTTTCCATTGTTGTAATCAATAACCATTTTTGGTTTGACTATTTCTTTTCCTTTTTTAATGAGAGTAACCATTTCCCCAGAGTGAGCCGTCGACAACATTAAAACGTCTCTCTTATCTTTCCATTTCAATATGGTAATGCCATCTTCAATCTCTTTCAGGGCAATCTCTCCTTTTTTTAGTTTCTTGGTAACGACTTCAGGTGGGTTCCCTTTCCTTTTTTGTCGTAGTGTCCCAAGGAGGTGAGTATTTCTTTGGAGCAGTTTTTTTGCTAAATCGATACTGGTGTAATAGTTGTCAGTTACCATTATACGACCAGCATCCAGCAGTTTGTCACTCAAATTAAGTACAACCTTTGTTGGTACTGACTGACCTGCATCAGATTCTTTTCCTTCATAAATTTTAATATTCCACGTATAGCCTTTATCAGAACATAACTTAAAGAATTTAACACCCTATTTATGTGATTTGTTAGGTATATATTGCTTTATAAGAAGGCGGCCTCTAAAAGGAATGAGACTTTCATCTATGCAACATACTTTGTGTGGAGTGTAAGCTACTTGGCAATTTGCGATGAATTTTTCAAGGAAACGTTTTACCTTATAGATTCTACTATTTTCGGTATTTCCTTCATTATCGGAAAAATGGAGCATTGATAAAAGTAATTCAAAGCGATTACGAGACATTGTATTGCTGCACACCAAATTTTTATATTTTCTGTCAGTGCTCCAGTATCTTCCTAGAGTAGGCATTTTTACAAGTCCCATATAACCGACAACACCCAATAAATTCTTTATTCGTTCCTTGTTGTTGGAGTCCAAGCATGCAATCTTGAGAAATTTCCAATTTTATCATTGTTCAGTAAACACTGAGTTGCGTATAAGTATGTTTCCTCGACAATCATTTCAAGGATACTATTATTTATGAAATAACTGAAAAAATCGAATGGTTCACCATTTTCCAACAGCGAAACTAATACTTCATTCACACCATTCGTGCCCGTAAATTCAAATATTTTATGACTACTACTCAATAATTCCGCCTGAACATTTTCAGAATTGAGCTGACTGAGATCTTCCTTAGTTACTATTTCGTATTCAAATTGATCTTCAATATCTTCTTCGGAATCGTTACTCTCCAATACATTTGTATCAATCGGTGGAGAATATTCTACATATCCCTGTCCATCTTCTCGAGAAGAATTAGAAACCCTCGGATAATAAAATGGGTCTCTGGAATCATCTGAGTTATGAAAGGGATCATGATAAGGATTAGAAAAGCTACGAAAAACCTAACATAAAAAAAAACTTCGATAAACCTATGTACGTATTGTAAATTAAATTAAGTGTTATGTCTAAGGTTTTAAAAACTAGGGTATAAAAATAATAGGCATTTACGCTACAAAAATGAAAACAACTACTAAATTAATGTATGTATTATAGATGGCGCCATATTATCAATTTATTTTTGTTGATATTTTTGAAATTTCTGTTGATGTTTTTGAAACTATAAAATATTCTGATAGTTATATATAATTTGATTACAAATAGTTTTGGAAATAGTGGACAGGGATGTATAAATGGCAATCTATTGCAAACTTCTACAAAATTTCTGCAAATATCGGACTGAAGAATGAACGCCTCAAAATTATGTTGGAAAATTATTTCAATATTTGTAATAAAATTCACAAAATCGTCATGGGGATTATTTAAATTACCAAATGTATCTTTTTTAGCATTCTCATATGCTTTGAAGAAGCAATAAAGAGAAGAGTCATCTAGTTCCTTATGTGCGTTTGAATATTGAATACATGTATCACAACTGTGAATATCAAGACCTTTTTTCAATAGATATCCACAAACATATCTGATGAAACTTTGTTGTAAAAGATCGTTTCGCTGATAATCTAAATCAATCTTTTGAGGTATATATCCACGTTCTGTAAGAATGGGCGCTTCTGATGGTATATCGCTTAATCTTAACAGCACTGCATCATGATCTGCCTCACAATTTTCTGCTCCTGAATGAAATAATTTCAAACACAGTAATTTTTTGAACGACCTTTGGAATTGAATTGGGGTCGGATTAATGCAGTTACCATTTTGTTGCCTGATGGTACCAAAGAAATTTTCCAAACAATCCTGGTTCAACCTCCTGGTAAAAAGGTATTCATAGTTTGCGTCTTTGAGACTACCCCACAGATTTAAGATGCTATTGATTGTAACTTGCAAGGATCGGAAACATTTAATTCTATGTGTTATAACTCCATTGTTTTTGTCTCTTACTTACAATTTTTCAAATAAATTTAAGGAAAGCTGTAAAAAATTTATTTGATAGTCCAATCCTTTAAATGCTCTGTTAAATTGTTTGGAAGCGTGTGTTGGATGAATTAAGGAGATCGAATAGCTTGTCCATTTTATCCACAAATTCCGAGGTTTCTGCGGCTTCTGGAGGAAGATACCAAGTCTTATATCGTACAAACTCATGCCTGCGCTCACAGAAGCACTGAATAGTTTAGCATATTTCACCTTAATTTTTTCAAACTGGAACGGGCTGATGTGGGAATCAGATAACTTTGGTGCCGTTATCACAGGATACTGCTTATCATGATCATAAAATGTTTTAATGAATTGCCAGGAAATTATTCGATGATCTATATAGAATTCATATTTGAGGAGCATATTCCGAATAGACTTTAATATATGAGGCATGTCAAAAATATACAGAATGTTGTGATTCTCAATGAGAAAATTCGGATTTTCGGGGGTAATATTTAGTGAGCTAGCTAGTTGTAAATTGTTGGAACCCATATCTGTGGTCAGGGCATACACGTGTAAACCTACTGAAGTCAACTTCTTTATGACGTCTATTAATATTTGTAGGAGTGCATGAGATGGGCAGGTTGAATGAGAAAAATAATACGCAAGAGGTTGTTTCCATTTTGAAAATATGCCTCTAAGCATTATTACACATGCATGTAAAGCGGGCTTGAACACCTTTATACCGCGTTCGTTTTCTGCTAAGCCAACTGCAGTATCGCTCCCACGCTTATAAAATAAATTTGCTCATTTCATCGATGCATACGATGCATATTTTGTTTTTTTCCTCGAAGCAATCGACTTTCATTTGCAACATCCTGAATAATTCAGGGTTGTTTGTACCTGATTCAACTCTGATACCTTGAACAAGCTTCAGAAGAGTCTGTGGTCGCGGGAGGCAAAACTTTTTCATTAAGCTTTGTTTATACAATTTCGGGGCCGTAAAATACATTACCAGACATTCAGTCTTGAATTCATGCGAATTTCGCCGACCCCGTGGTTTTCGATTGCATTGCTTAACTTGGAAATTTATAAAACTTGCGATTTCTGTGGAACTGCAGAACTTGTAAGTAATGGCATTATACTGCTCCAGCGTTATATTTTCAAGAATATATCATATCTTGAAATTTTACAAGTTCACTTCCTTTCATAGATCGTCTCTTCCAAAGGTAAGATGCCTACCTCACTTATAGCACGTTTAATTAACCCATTTTGAACTTTAAGCGTTACAACACGCACCAAATTATCACATCCAGGGTGCGTTTCTACAATACGACCTAACTTCCAATGAAGCGGTGATGCGTTGTCCTGCTTGATGACACATAATGCACCCTTTAATACATTGACTTGTTTATCCTTCCGTTTAGTTCTTTGCTGTAAATGATGCAAGTAGTCCTTGGACCACCTGCTCCAAAATTGTTGAACACAAAACCTCATGTATTTATATCGATTTGCATGAGTATTCCGGACATCGGGAACTGGAGCTTCAGGAACCGTCAATAATGGGCTGCCAATTAGAAAGTGGCCGGGCGTCAATGCTTCGTAATCATTGGGGTCATCCGTGAGAGGATAGAGGGGTCGTGAATTGAGAATCGATTCAACTTGAGTCAAAATGGTATAGAATTCATCATAGCTTAAATGCGCATCACCTAGCACGCGTTTTAAGTGAAATTTTGTAAGTCGTACCGCTGACTCCCACAAACCACCCATATGAGGCGAGCGAGGGGGAATAAAATGCCATTTAATCTTGTTAGCCAATAAAAATTGTTGTGATGTCACGTTTGTTACTAAGTTTGCAATTTCACCCAAGCATCTTTCAGCACCAACAAAATTGGTTGCATTATCCGAATATATATCGGTACATAAACCACGTCTAGAAACAAATCTTTTCAAGGCATTTAAAAAACCCCCAGTAGAAAGCTCACAAACCAATTCCAAATGAATTGCCTTGCTAGATAGGCATATAAAAACGCAAATATATGTCTTAACTAATTTTCGATTTCGCAACTTACTATCTTAGATAAGATATGGACCGGCATAGTCCACTCCGCAATTCAGAAATGGTCGCGTAGGATTGACGCGTGCAGCGGGCAAATCTCCCATTTTTTGTATAACGAGAGGAGGATTAACTCGAAAACACGTAATACATTTGCGTAAAACTCGACGTACCGACTGTTTGCCATTTAGAGGCCAATACTGCGTTCTGATACTAGATAACACTGATTGCGGTCCTGCATGAAGATTTTTTAGGTGTTCATGACGTATGAGAATTGTCGTAAAATGGTGCTTAGAAGGAATTACTATAGGATATTTATTGTCAAAATCTAAATTTGAGTTTCTTATTATTTTGTTTTAATTCTGAGACTTCTAAGAATTTTGAAGTGATGTTTGATTTTGGCCAAGAGTCTTGTTCAAATTGGAGCCACGTTGGAGCGTGGAACCACATAGAACAATTATGTAACTGATCAGGGTTTAAACCACGAGATATAATATTTGCACTGTTGAATTCAGTGGGAACATATCTCCACTGTTCTGGTTTCGACAAAGATTGAATTTGTGTAATTCTGTTCGAAACAAATGTTTTTAATTGGCTAGGATCTGAACCTATCCATGACAGGACAATAGTTGAGTCGCACCAAAAGAATGTATTATCGATTTTCATCTTCATAGCGCTTGATACCTTGTGACATAATTTTGTTGCGAGCAATGCTCCGCATAACTCTAATCTGGGTAAGGTAATTGTTTTAAGGGGGGCCACCTGCGATTTGGCACAAGCTAATTTCACCCATATATTATTGCTAGAGTCCCTAGAGCGCAGATACAAACAAGTACCATACGCACCCTGAGAGGCATCGGAAAAACAGTGAATTTCAATATTAACAAAATTTGGTATTATTGTGTTTCGCGGTATTGGTATGTTCTTAAGAAATGCCAACTTATTATAAAATGCGAACCATGACTTCAGTAACTCATTAGGCACGTTATCGTCCCATCCGATTTTCAGTTGCCACAATCTTTGCAAAATAAGTTTCGCCCTGACTATGACAGGACCTAAGAGCCCAAGAGGGTCAAAAATCTGCGCTACCACAGATAGAATTTTACGTTTAGTGAACATAGTGTGAATTTCGGTTTTAGTAGCATAGTGAAAGCTATTGTCCGCAGTATTCCAAAATACCCCTAATGTTTTAGATTCCTGCACATCCTTGATTATATAATCTAAATTGTTGGACTTGAGTTTATTGGAATCTTGCAAAATTTGATTACAATGAGAGGTCCATTGCCTCAGTTGAAAACCAGCCCCGTTAAGAATCTTGTCAACCTGAGTTATTAATGACGTAGCTGAATCTAGATCGTTAGCGCCTGCAATCCAATCGTCCATGTAAAAATCGGAGAGAATAGATTGGCTAGCCGCGGAAAAAATGTTTTCATAATCGAGAGCCAGTTGTTTTAAACAACGCGTGGCTAAAAACGAAGCAGGTGCTGTGCCATATGTTACAGTGCTTAGCTTGTAGTGTTTTAGAGTTTCAGTCGGTTGGGAACGCCAGACAATTCTTTGTAAATTTTGATGGTCACTGTGCATTTTGACGCACCTGTACATCTTGGCTATATCGGCGGTAAAGGCTATCGGGTGAGTTCTAAATCGTAACAAAATTGATACTATATCGTCCTGAATATTAGGACCAACCTTAAGGACATCATTTAGGGATACGTTGGTCGTGGACTTTGCCGACGCATCAAACACAACGCGTAATTTTGTTGTAAACGAGGATTCCTTTTGCACACAATGGTGAGGCAAATAGAATGAAATTTTATTGTCTATTTCCGCGGGAGATATGAGAGACATGTGTCCTAACTGTATATATTCATTAATAAAATGACAATATTTTTCCTTTAACGATGAGTCCCTCGATAATTTCCGCTCCAAAGATTGAAATCTTTGAAGAGCCGTGTTGAAAGTATCGCCGAGCTGATTATTATTGTCACGTAATGGAAGTTTAACAATAAACTTACCTGTTTCGTCACGTTGATAATTTTCTTGGAAATGTTTCTCGCATTCCAACTCTTCTTTCGAGTAAAATGTTAATTTTGCTTGACATTCTTCAATACGCCAAAAGGATTCTAAACGATTTTCAAGTTCGGTATTATTGATAGCCGTTTGCGCAAAATTGCAATATCGTGTATCTAAGTTGTCATTATTATAAGGACCGGCAATAACCCAACCTAATTTTGTTTCTTGTATGGTTGGCTGATTGTTACCTAACATAATTTTGTTTGGCAATAGCAGATCGTAAAATATACCGGCGCCTAATAATACGTCTATTTTCCCGGACTCATTAAAAGATGAATCTGATAAAACTATACCATCAGGAAATTTTAAGTTTGATACGTCAAAACCACACTGCGGTATGTTTTCTGTAATTTTATTAATAATTAATAACTGTATATTTGATGAATAGCTTGAGTCTACGGATCTGATTGATGTCTTAGTTGCACTGTCAATGCTCGTAGTTGAACCGTTGATTCCTACTATCGGAACGTTTATTTTATATGAGTTTAACCGTAATCGTTTGAAGAGATCATGCGTTATAAAATTCGATTGTGAGCCTCCATCGAGTAAGGCTCTGCATTTCACGGGGTTGTTAAGATTGTCAAAAATATATAAAATAACAGTTGGTAATATTACGAATGAATTATTGCGACAATAAGTGACAGTAGTTGAATTTTGGCAGCATGAATCTGAAACTGTCATATATGTCCTGTTACCTTGCGATTGATTTGTTGACTTAATTAGCTCATTCTGATTCGTTTGTAATTTGATTTGTTCAGTATTCATTTCATTTTTTTTATTAATGTCATGTCTTGTATCCCTTACTAAGTGTAATAGGGTGTTATGTTTTTTGCCGCACTTGCGACAAGAGGTCGAAGTGCAGTTTGCACTTGCATGACCACGGCGCAAGCAGTTTGTGCAAGCATGTAATCTACGAATTTCTGATAAACGTTTTGATACTGGTAATGCTAAAAACTCCTTACATGAATAAACGTTATGTGTATTACCCTTACAAAAAATACAATTAACACTATAGGTAGCTACATGTACATGTGATTTTGGTTCAAAGGATTTTTTATTGGTTTGTACTTGAGTAATTGCTTCCAAAAGTTGGCATCTATCATTTAAAACTGATGTAAATCTTTCAATTGAGGGCATTACCTCATCGTTTGATCTCGATTCCCACTCTTTTTTGGAATTAACGTCTAGTTTTGATACTAAGAGATAAATTAAAATAGTATCCCAGTGCTTTACATTATCTTGTAAATTTATTAATGATCTATGGTTGTTAGTGCAACGATCACCCTGTGTATGTGTTGTTTTGACTAAAGGTAATCTGTGGCGACAAAGGTGTCGATAGTGTTGATTTTTGCTATTGAACTCATAAACAATACAAGCGAGCGCTGAGAAAAAGAACTGACGCATATTCCCATATTTATCTAACTTAAACATTTTACAGATTTATATTTTGTATTATATTTCAATGACTTGTTCATTATTATGGCAGTCCTGTTTATACTCTCGGTAGATTTGGATCGCAACTTGTTCTTTCCATCAAATATCGTAAAATTACAGTTCATTGTTAAAGTTTGTATGTTAAGGTATTAATAAACACAAAAAATATTAGTTACTACTCTATTCAGTAACATTTTATGGTCCTTCGAGCCGGATCTATATAAACTAGTGCATTAAAACAGGACTCAAAAAAGTGCTTCGACTTCGACAAAATCAAGTCAGTGCTTTCAATTCACAAAATCCTTGTTTCTTCGGGTGGTCGCTAATCATTAAGGCTTTCTCCGTGATTGGGATACTAACGCTGTCAAGACAACAGGATTCAAAGGGAACTCCGATCATCAACAATCAGGTCAGTGCCCAACTATCATTTTTCAACCTTATCAACTTATCATTATCTGTGCGTGCTCAACCTGAGTTCAAATTATAATTTCTTAAAATGACCGACAAAGGCGAACTTGAAAGGTTATTGCATTCTCGTGAAAACATAAAAGCAAATTTAATAAGATTTCAAACAGCTTTTGAAAGATTAAGATTAACAACTCCGCCAGACATTAATGAGATTGAGTTTCGTTTAACGAGAGCAGAGTCATTGTTGGACAATTTCAACAAAATTCAAGATGAAATTGAAGACAATGATTCAATATCAGCTCTTATTGAACACCAAAACGAACGCTGTGAATTTGAAGATTTGTATTTTCAAAATTTATCTCGAGCAAAACACTTTTTATCTGAAAACCGAATACGGGTCTCTGATCAAGCAGTCAAGCCCTCGGATTCAGTATCAATATTCGAAAGCAGCAACAATAACATTAAATTACCTCCAATGCCATTGCCAACTTTTGATGGCAACTACGAGCAATGGCTATTTTTTAAAGATACTTTCATTTCTTTAATTCACAACAACGACATAATACCCGCAGTTCAGAAGTTTCATTATTTGAGGTTGTCACTAAAGGGTGAAGCAATGGACGTATTAAGTTCACTAGAATGTTCATCGGCCAATTACGCAATAGCTTGGTCTTTACTAGTTGATCGGTATGAAAATACTCAAATATTAATTCGCAATCACATTAAAGCCATTTTTGAAATCGAACCGGTCAAAAGGGAATCATTCTCGGGACTTCGAAAATTGGTCGACGGAATGACGCGACACATGCGAGCTTTGGAAGCACTCGGTCAACCCATAGAATCGTGGGACATTCTTATCATACACATAATTTCGTCAAAATTAGATCGTGTTACCCTACGAGAATGGGAAATGGAATACAACAAACTTTCATCCGCAAAAACCGCCGTGACTCAAATTTTATTTACTAACTTCTTGCTAGAAAGGTGCAAATTGCTGGAAACATTAGGTTTAAACGAAGAAAATTCATTTAACAAAATTAAACAAGAAAAATTCAAATCAGTCAAGGTTCATTCAGCAATTAAATACTCAAATGGACCAATCTGTTCATTTTGCAACGAGAGTCACACTGTATACAATTGCAGTAAGTTTCTAGCACTTAACGTTTCTAGTAGAATTAAAGAAGCAAATCGTATCGGGCTTTGTTCAAATTGTCTTCGAAAAAATCACTCTGTAGAGCAGTGCAATTCTTCTTTGTGTCGCAAGTGTCAAGGACGCCACAATTCGCTCCTTCATTTGGACGCAAATACTCGAACAAAAGAACGCGTTATTATAAAAGAAAATAATAAACAAACCGGCGATACTTCCACGAACGGTGTTGCTATCAAAAATACATCAACAAATCATTCTACTAAAACTTCAACATCTCACATTTGTAAAACAATTTCTTCCGGTGGAATACTTTTATCAACCGCATTAGTAGACGTTGTTGATAAGTTTGGTAAAATACACAATGTTAGGATTCTACTCGACAGTGGTAGTCAATCTGAATTCATTACATACAGGTTGTGTAAAAAACTACAATTACCGTTATCAAAGGTTGACATTTCCGTATCAGGGGTAGGTCAATCTGTAATCAAGGTGCTTAACAAGGCTTCAGTAAAAATACAAGCCAGAAATACCGCTTTTCAATTACAATTAAATTGTTTAGTCGTACCAAAAATCACTTCCAATCTTCCCACGCATTCTATTGACGTAAGCCATTTAAAAATACCTCCAAATCTGGTATTAGCTGATCCCACATTCAATGATTCTGGTCCGATAGACATTCTAATAGGAGTTGATAAATTTTGGGAACTATTGTGTACCGGACAAATAAAACTTGGTAAAAATCTTCCAACTCTTCAAAAAACATGTTTCGGTTGGATCATTTCTGGAACAGTCCATCCACCAACATGTATCCAACGCGAAAGAGAAATTATTTGCAATTTTGCTCACACAGATCTGAACTCACAATTAACGAAATTCTGGGAAATCGAAAGCGATCATTCTGAACAGCCTCTTTCCCATGAAGAGAAAAGTTGTGAGGAATCATTCAAAAACAATACAATACGCGATCCTTCCGGTAAATTCATAGTCACCCTTCCATTTAAAATGTCCCCAGAAGTTTTGGGCGATTCATTAGAGACAGCCACCAGACGATTTCTATCATTGGAAAGAAAACTCCAAAAGAACCCTGATCTGTTTTTTGAATATTCCAATTTCATTCATGAGTACCAAAATTTAAACCACATGTCTAAAATCAATATCGATCTAAACAATACAAAGGAATACTATTTTTTACCCCATCATTGTGTTATAAAAGAATCCAGCTCCACTACAAAGTTGCGTGTTGTCTTTGACGCGTCTTCAAAAACATCTACAAACTACTCTCTAAATGATATTTTAATGGTAGGCCCTGCTGTCCAGGAGGATTTATTTTCAATAATTGTCCGCTCAAGAAAACACAACATTCTCCTCACAGGTGACATTGAAAAAATGTACCGTCAGGTTCTGATTCAAGAGGAACAACGAAAACTACAAACGATTCTTTGGCGCGATAACCCCTCTTCAGATTTACAATATTTCTCCTTGAATACTCTTACGTACGGTACAGCCACTGCTTCTTTCCTGTCAACACGCTGTATAAAGGAACTATCAAATTTATGTGCTCTTGACGAACCCAAAGTCAGTTCAATCATATCTCGTGATTTTTATGTGGACGACTTGGTCACAGGTGGACAAACTGTTGATGAAGTCATTTCGATAAAAAATAAAATCATAAATGTTCTAAAATTAGGGGTTTTTAATTTGAGGAAATTCCTTTCTAACAATTCCGAAGTACTCCATGATAATCATGACCCAACAGGCACGACTCATTATTTTGCTGATTCGCAACAATCAAAAACTTTAGGCCTTCTTTGGGATGCAAAACAAGACGTTCTGGGTTATTCAATCGGATCATGTGATGAGAAGCGAATCACATCTAAACGTTCCATTTTGTCCACCATCTCTCAAATATTCGACCCATTGGGTCTGTTAGCTCCAACTGTTATAATTGCCAAAATAATCATTCAAAAACTGTGGCTCATTAAATCAGACTGGGATGAGTCAGTCCCTTTAGATTTATACACAACATGGAAAAGATTTCATAGCGATCTTTATGCATTCAATGCATTAAAAATTCCCAGACACGCTGTTTGTCAAAACCCTGTGTCGACGGAAATCCACGCCTTCTGTGATGCGAGTGGATCCGCATACGGAACTTGCGTGTATCTCAGGTCAATCGACGATTCAGGAATAATTCATGTTCATTTGCTGTGTGCAAAAACACGTGTTGCACCAATCAAAACTATCACAATCCCAAGGCTGGAGTTATGTGCTGCACTTTTATGCTCCGAGCTCACCCAAAAGGTGGTAAGAGCTTTGGACATTGATGCTACTTGCTATTACTGGTGTGATTCCACCATAGTACTGTCATGGATCACGGCTCCACCACACTTGTGGAAAATTTTCGTTTCCAACAGAGTAACGCAGATACAATCGATTACGGACATTAACTCATGGCGTTACGTAAACACGAAGGAAAACCCGGCTGATTTGTTAACCAGGGGCGTTTATCCTTCAGACTTATCAGAAAATAATTTATGGTGGAAGGGCCCTACATGGTTGTTAGGTCCTGAGGATAGCTGGCCTAGCAATTCTAGCCCAGTACTTTCAACTTCTGAGAGTCTTGATAACTTTCCAGACTTTCGTAAAAAACAAATCAATCTAACTATTACCATCGATAAAAACGATTTCGATATTATCGAAAGGTATTCAGATTTCAATAAACTTATCAAAATTGTTGCTTATTGCTTCAGGTTTTTTAATAATCTCAAATTCTCAAAATCAAAGGGCCTCGTCACTGGTCTAATAACTGTCGAAGAAAGAAATATTGCATTACGTGCACTAATAAAAATGGTTCAAACACAGGAATTCTGTCGAGAAATAAACTATTTAGCAGAAAAAAATGAAGTCAACCCAAAAAGCAAAATTTTAAATTTAAGTCCTTTTCTAGACACCGACGGAATATTGCGAGTTGGTGGTAGAATAAAACATTCCCAATTCTCCCATGACAAAAAACACCCTGCTATTTTACCTGCGAAGCACACTTTATCGCGACTCATTGCGCAACACGAACACATTCGTTTGTTGCACGCTGGTCCCCAAAGTATGTTAGCATCAATTCGCGAACGATTTTGGATCTTATCAGCAAGAAATTTACTAAAAAAGGTAGTTCGACAATGCTCAAAATGTTTTCGATTTAACGCTTCGGGAACAAAATATTTGATGGGAAATTTACCCGAATTCAGGGTAACACCTGCTCGGCCATTTTCGAATGTCGGGATTGATTTCTGTGGACCGTTCAATATAAAAGACAGATTTACTCGAAATTATAAATTAAAAAAATCTTATGTATGCCTGTTTGTCTGCCTAAGTACAAAGGCCATTCATCTAGAATTGGTCAGTGACCTTTCTACTCCAACCTTTATTGCTGCCTTACGTCGATTTTTTTCTAGACGCGGTATTAGTTATAATATTTTTAGCGACAATGGTCTAACCTTTGTCGGAGCCAACAATGAAATTCAAAAATTTTTAAATCAAAACGCGTCTAAAATCCAAACAGAATTAATGTCTGACGGAATTAAATGGCACTTCATACCCCCGAGGGCACCCAACTTTGGCGGTCTCTGGGAAGCCGGGGTAAAGTCAACAAAGCATCATCTAAAACGAGTACTATTTAATATAAATCTTAACTATGAGGAATTTTTAACAGTATTAAATCAGGTTGAAGCATGTCTCAATTCCCGACCTATAACCTCAATCAGTTCAGATCCTAATGATCCTGAACCTTTGACTCCTGGGCACTTCTTGATAGGGACTGCGATGACGACACTCCCTGAAGAAAACTTCTCTGAAACACCATGCAACCGACTTACGAGGTATCAGCTGACTCAAAAACTCGTGCAGCATTTTTGGTCACGATGGTCAAAGGAATATATTTCCGAACTTCAGCAAAGGGTTAAATGGAAACAGAATTTTAATCAGTCACTGAAGCCCGGTGTAGTGGTTCTAATCAAAGATGACCATTTACCACCCTTAAAATGGCAGCTGGGCATTGTCCAATCAACTCATCAGGGTTCGGATGGAATTGTTCGAGCTGCAAGCGTAAAAACCAGCACATCGATGGTGAAAAGGCCAGCCAACAAACTCTGCGTCCTTCCAATGGACAATTAACCCCCCGTTTTATGGTTGATCATCGATTCATTGGTGCCTACAGGCAGCCAAGGGGGGCGGTATGTTAGTGCAACGATCACCCTGTGTATGTGTTGTTTTGACTAAAGGTAATCTGTGGCGACAAAGGTGTCGATAGTGTTGATTTTTGCTATTGAACTCATAAACAATACAAGCGAGCGCTGAGAAAAAGAACTGACGCATATTCCCATATTTATCTAACTTAAACATTTTACAGATTTATATTTTGTATTATATTTCAATGACTTGTTCATTATTATGGCAGTCCTGTTTATACTCTCGGTAGATTTGGATCGCAACTTGTTCTTTCCATCAAATATCGTAAAATTACAGTTCATTGTTAAAGTTTGTATGTTAAGGTATTAATAAACACAAAAAATATTAGTTACTACTCTATTCAGTAACAATGGTGTTTTAGAAAATCGTCTACGAAAGTTCTAAGTGACGTGTGTGAGTCTTTTATAACATTTGGCAATTCAAATATGCGTTTTAAGTGGCTTTTAATTATAATTTTTTTATTTTCGAAACGATCTTTTAATAATTTCCAAGCCATGGAATAATTTATTTCCGATATTTCTAGTGATTCAATAACCTTCGCCGCTTCCCCCTTTAAAGCCGCTTGTAAATAGTAAAATTTTTGTATTGGTGATATAGTGGTATTCTTATCAATTAACGAATCAAACGTATCCTTAAATTGGGACCACTTATCATAGTAACCGCTAAATTCCGGTAGTGATAACTGTGGCAATTTTATATTAAACTGAGGTTGAATTGATTCATTTGGAACTGGTGGTGAAGTAGGGTTTTGAGATGAACGATTTGTGACATTATTACTATTTTCTATAATTTGTTTAGCCTTAGCTATATTAGCAAAAAATTTATCTTCGAGAGTAGCACCCTCCAAAGTTTGCTCCTCCCTACTGTCAATAAGTTCTATTTCCGATTGCACTTGACTGAATTCATCGAAAGCCTTTTCAATTTTTTGAACCGCGTTTTCAGTTCCATGATTTTTGTAAGATTACTTACATCGTCAAGGTAATTTGCAAACTTAGTAAGTTGACCTTTTAACTGACCCCGTCGGAGGTTTAATTTTCGTAATAATTCTTCTTCCGACATTGTGAATGTAAAAGAAATGCTTAAATTGTAAATATGATACGCCAATGGTAGCAAAAAATCAATAAGCAAATAGGTAGCTTCTCAATGTCACAAAAAATGGACGTGCGAAGAGACCGCGCGAAAATGCTACCACGTGCTAAACTTGACTCATACGAATGGCGGGAGTCCGTGGAAAATCGACAAAACAAACAAACCTTGCAATGCTTAATAATAACGTTATTAATATACGCAATAATGGTACAGAATATATAATAAATGATAGATTGTTGTTTAATGATTACTATAAAGTAAAATAAATGATAATAAAGACTGATGTTGAATCGACTGCACAAAAAAAAATAGCAATAGGTAAAATATTGTAAATGGGAAAAAAAGAAAACATGGAAAGGACTCACGGTTTTTGTGACCTGAATACAGAAGCCCTGTGCTTCGATGTCCAATTCCAAATTGTAAAAATTGTGATCACGGATCACGGTTCGAAGGACCAATTGTGTAGTCGTGGGGTTCTTCCTCGTGTCGAACTAACCACTAGCTACTTTGTTTCGCTGATTCAATATTAATTTGATGATGGATAATAACTTGTAGTTATAAATAATGATACAAATGATATAACATAAACGAAAACTATTTAATGAGTAAAAATAATAAAGGTGATACATAAGTCGACTGCTCACAAAACAGCCACCGGAGCAAGTGGTGAGAAAAATGTAGTCTTTTTAAAAAATCGATAATAAACTTACGGCGCACATGCGCCCCTACATTAAAGTAAAGCCAATGGCGTAACACTCTCCAACGCCTCGCACGCCTTGACAGCTCGAACGCCACGTAGATAATTGTCCCATCACCAACCCCGCCTTACGCCAGTCACCTGATTGCCATAGATACCAACCATCAGCTGTCTATCGTACTACTAGTGACCGCCAGGTGTCACTGTCGCCCTAAACTCTCACTAATATTCTTCTATTGGCTCGCCGCCGCCTGACTCCAATAGTTTATCTAACAACGGAAGCGGAAACGGTTTGGACAGTATCATACATTATTTTTTGAACTCAAACAGCACCCAGATCGATTTTTTGAATATTTGAGAATGGATATAGCCACATTTAACTATATTTTGGACAAAGGTCTCCATATCTACGAAAGAAGTGGACAAACTTTAATAAACAGCCTATTGGACAGGAGGAGAGATTGGTGATTACTTTAAGGTAATTTAAATGTGTATAATAGTCTTGTAGAAAAATAGTAATATTTATTATCAAACTGGAACAGTTTAATTAACGAAAATAAACCTAAACACTGCAAAAAAATTAACTAAAAATGTAGGTAATTCCTTTTAACAAAAATAAATTTTGAAATATTTACGTAATAAAATAAAGCGCATTGTGGCGAAAATTCAGTAAGAACTGGCGTTCTCATTGATTGGATAGTTAAATGTTTGCAGCCCTTGATTCATTTCATTATAGCCATAAGCATATCTATGAACTAGATCTTGAACGCTATCCATAAATCGCAAAATGTATATGTAATAAACTCCTAAAAAATGCTTCATGATCATCCTCTTTGGTTTCCTGTACGTTATTTGCTCTCTTTGTTTTTATGAACTCCAGTTTCTGTTCTTCGATGGTTACTAAAGCCTCAATTTCATTTTTTCTTTTACGGATTCGGTTCTTCAAAACTGTTCGGGGTCCAGCATAATGAGTTGATGTGCCTGTGGACGAGCCCCCACAATTTTCTGAAGAAACAGAAATGGGTGTTGCTGGATCTACGTTTACGGAATGTTGCATTTCGTCTACCGTTTCCGTCTCTACTCGATCGTCATCTGAATTTATATCAGATTGCATATCCACAGGAAGAAATTCATCCTGCGAATCTACCAAATTTCCCGTTGATAGTCGTGGCTGAAACTGTTCTTTTAAGAACAGTAAACTTTTAAAATGGGGCCAGTGAGATTTAGTAGCAACGTCTCCTGGATCTCCTGACCTTGGAAGCGGAATTTTCTTCAGTTCCTTTCGAAAATAGTCCCTTAATTTTTTCTATTTGGTTTGCGCCGCCTTGACTGCAAAAAAAAATATTTTCAGTAACGATGATTTTTTTTTGCAGATATTTAGCTACAGGGGAATCATTCAAGAGCTCATCATTTTTACTTTTCGCATGGGAGCTACAACGGTTGGAATAATTGTTAAAGAGACTGTTAGCGTTATATGGAATATATTACAACCTAAAGGGATCACTAACGATCTCAACATTGTATTCAATCGACCCAAAAACTAAGTCCAGAACGCGCCCCAAATGATTAGAACATTATTAAACTGAGTTAAATTAAGGAACGTTGCAAAAGATTGTACAGCTTCAGCCATTGCACAGAAGCTATTACTGTTAAAATACCCATAGAAAAGAGGAGAGTTAAAATCCCCTAATATGACCAACTCACGTGCATCCATAGCATCCACGGCATCAAGTGATGAAAGAGCTTCCAGAAAGTCGGCATAAATTTGTATATGAAGTTCAGGTGGTATGTAGACCGCTATGATATTGATCCATGGACCAATACCAATTTTAACCGCTACAATATCTATTTGTGGAAATTGTGTTATGATGTCATCTAGTTTAATAACCTGAACCGGCAGGGAGCTACTTCAAGCTATAATTATGTACACCACCACCAGTCATTCTGAAAGCTTCACGTCTATCACATCTATAACAAGAAAATAAATAAGTAACAAATAATTCGGAGTTATAAATATTGTTACGTAATTTACAATATTACTTTTATTTAATTAATCCGTACTCAACAACGATTCAATAACTATTTCGATAATGTTAGGATTAAATACCGAGGGTTCAGGAATGTGATTCAAATTGCACAAGGTAATAATGGGTAAGCAATTTAACACTCACTCGAATAACACAGGTGACTCACAGAACGTTCTCCGTGCCGGATCCAATGATTTAACTAAAGAAAAAGAAATACAAGTGAACACCCAGCCAAGCATGCCTCAAACGTTTACAATTGAATCTATCAATCAATCTGCAATCTATTTTGACGTTAATAATAACATCAACACCGACTACCTCTGCAAGAATATACCGCAGCATATTCCCAGGTGATTAGCACCGTGTCACCGCAGCTAACGGCACTAATTCGACCAAATATTTTAGTGTATTTCAATCCCTCTTGCACCGCAGTGCTAGGTAGTTTCCCTACTATCAATTTACTCAGAGCTCAGTCAATAACGAAAGTCATAAGTGCATTTCATTACTGTGCACTCAACATTTCTTATCGTAAATGATAAACATACAAGGGTGTTCAGTGAATAAGTCACCTGAATTCCTAAATTCCTCACTTTAAAGGTTCGATTCCTTAGAAGCGGCTGAAGCCCGCGATCGTCGCTGATCGACTGTCGCTAACCACTGCTTCGCATATTTATATCTCTTATAAGTTCTTTCGAAGCGTTAGCAGCTAGCGTGAGTCGCCAAGGTTGGCGTTGGTCGCTAGCCGACTGCGTGAGAAGCTCTCCAGTCGCTTATGTAGTAGCGATTGGTACGGTTGTAGTAGATTTTATGTAGGTCGAATAATAAAACGCATATAAAAAATGGCGACAAAAAACGAAAAAATATTGTTTACTCATGCAGAAGATGAAATATTGGTAGAAAGTGTGGCTAAAGGCGGAATTCCTTAGAAGCGACCGCCGTCAGCGATCATCGCTGAGCGACTGACGCTAAACACTGCAACACATATATGTACGCGCGCTAGCCGTCGTCAGATGCGACAGTCGCCGATCGACAGCTCACGGGGCAGTTGCAGTCGCCAGTCGCCAACAATACGTAGTGACATACATATGTTTTTTACCAAATTTTATAACCTGATCAATTGCGGTAAATAACGAGAAAGTATTATTTACCCATAGAGAAGATGAAGTTTTAGTGGAAAGTGTTAGCAGTCATCCCTCAATTAATGACCTTCACTCTAAATTATACAAAGACCAACGAGTGAAGGATAATGCATGGAAGTAAATAGAGGAACAGGTTAGGAGAACAGGTACGTATAAAAACCGGAAAAAAGCTAATGTTTTATTATTAAAGTTAATAACATAAAATTGTGCGTAATTCCTATGTATATTTTAGTCTGTACGTCTAATAGACGTAGTTTGCCACTGTACAGATCCTTCCGCACTACTGAAGTATTCTATAAATTCATTTCTTATGTGAAAACCATCTCCACTTGCAAATCCTCCTCCTCTAGTTAAGGTAATTAAATTTTTTGAAGCTTCTGTTTTATCGCGTAACTCATAAAAGGGTGTTGTTCCCTTTTCAAGATATGCATCACGAAGAAGATTATGCAAACAGCATGCAGAAGTTATTAAATGATCAACTGTTTCTGGTTTAAGAAGTATAGGAGTATAAAAAATTCGAAATACTTGTGAAAGTAATGCAAATGCATTTTCAGCAACCCGACGAGCTCTGCACAGTCGGTAATTAAAAATTGCTTATGTTCATCAGTAGAAGCAGTTGCTCTTTGAAACGGCTTCATTATATGGACATCTAATCTGAATGCTTCGTCGCCAACAAATACATGAGGTAGAACTTTATCGCTGTTGGGTAACTTACGAGGTGGTGGACATAATTTACCGGATCGTATTTTTTTGGCAATATTTGATTTTTCAAAAATTCCACTATCTCCCTCTTTCCCGTATGATCCAACATCAATAAAAAGAAATTTATAATGAACATCTACGAAAGCAAGAAGTACAATTGAAAAAAAATCCTTGTAATTGTAGAACAAAGAACCACTTCGGCGGGGGTCAATGAGGATATTAAAATACCCTTCTTTGTCTCTTTGCCGAAATAATTTATGAGCATAAGCACTTTCGTCTTCTGTTTCTTCTATACATAACTGCAAAATTTCATCATCTTTAATCTCCTCTTGCAGCATATATAGCAAAGCTTTTTTTTTACACGACATTCTAACTTATTAACCTACTTCTCACTGCAGTCGCACATCAACTGTCAAAATCGCGATCGCCCCTAATGGTGGAGTGTCAATCAGGCGACTGGAACGGCTACAGGCGCGCTGCTGCAGCCGCGTGACATTGACGACTTTGCATCATTGACTGATTTACGGTAAAATAGATAGAGGTGTTGTCAATTACGCGACTGAAGCGTCACGACAGAAGCGACTGCAACGACTCTAGCGGCGCGTCTGCGAAAATAGCAGTCTAGCCGCGAGAGTCGTCGCGACCGATTGGTAAATTACGTGCGTTTTGTACAATTTGCACAAGAAAAATGGATGACGCACTGTTAAGTGAACTTGTAGGGCAGCATCCCAGTTTGTATGATCCGAAAAACAAACATTATAAAAATCAAAATATAAAAGATAATGTGTGGAAGGAAATTGCAAACAATGTGAAGCATTCAGGTAAGTAAATGAAACAATTATGATTTTGAATTTAAATTTATTTAAAAGTATAATAATACAAATTAGCGATACAATGTAGGAAAAATATTTATGTATTATTAAATCTATCAGTTGAATTTACTCTAGTTTCCTGCCACGAATTTGAGCCCTCTTGACTGTTAAAATAACGAGTAAATAACTCTCTGACGTCAAACCCTTCTGCTTTGGCAAAACCACCAGTTGCACGTATGGGTATCATATTTTTGGTTGGTATATCATGCAAATTTGCGTCTCTAGGAAGATGAATATTGTCTTCAAGGAAAGAATCGCGAAGCATGTTATGTAAACAACAGGCTGTCATAATTAAATCATCTGTTACATCTGGCCTAACAGCAATTGGAACATAGAATATTCGAAATACCTGGCTTAAAAGGGCAAAAGCATTTTCCGAAACTCTTCTAGCCCGCGACAGTCTGTAATTAAACACAGCTTTCTTTACATCCGACAAAGCAACATTTCGAGCAAATGGTTTCATGACATGCTTTGATAATCGAAAAGCCTCATCTCCGACAATTATAAATGGTACAACAATGTCAGAATTGGGCAGTGTACGTGAAGGAGGATAAAATTTCGTATCGTTTATCAATTTTCCGAGGTTAGATTTAGCTAATATGCCACTGTCACCTTTACCATACGACCCAATGTCAACCATTATGAACTTGTAGTTTGCATCTACAAAGGCCAACAGCACGATGGAAAAGAAGTCTTTATAGTTATAAAATAAAGATGCACTTTTTCCTGGACAAAATATACGCACATGCTTTCCGTCTACAGCTGCAATGCAATTAGGAAAATTCCATTTATGGGAGAACTCTGCAGCTCTATTCAAAAGGTCTTCTGTGTTTGGTTTGGGCATGAAAATCGGGGAAAGTTTGTCTTTTAATAGGTGTAGTACCACCTTCACAATGCGGCTAATGTATCCAGGTGATATCCGAAATGCGAAAGACAGAGACCTGAAAATAAAATATATATAGTGATCGGGCAATACATTGGCATATTTTCTTTTTGGTTTACTCAGTTTACAAAGATTTCGTTGTAAAATTGTTTTGTTTTAACTACAGTTGATGAATGCAAAAAACGTTGGAAGAATATTCGCGACACCTATAACAGGCGTAAACGAAATAAGCTGCCAACAGATTCCGCAACAAGCGCAAAAGCTTCAAAGTGGTACCTCCAGGAAGGTCTTTCCTTTCTGAATACTGTGGAACGTGAGCGTAGGTGAGTATTTACTGAGGCTGCAGTTATGAATTAGCAACTTGCCCATTCCCACTCGTTTTAGAAGCACCTCAAACGTACCGGATTTAAATGTGCTAGAAACTGATTCCGAGGAAGACAACCAGACGACTTCTGAAATTAATGACACTGAGCCAGTACACTTTTCTCAAACTTACGAAGAAAACTCATTGGAGGAAACCGTTTTACCAGAAGAAAATTTATCAGGTCCTAGCAAGGATGCTCCCAAAGAAAGAAGAGCAGACATCCAAGAGCATATTATAGAAAAACGACCGGCTCCCAAGGACATGGCGAAACAAACTGTTTCAAAACGGCAAAAAGTAACGGAAAAGGTTTTGGATATCATTTAACGTAACAGTGAACAAAGATCTGAAAGGCAAGCTCGATTACTTGATGCTATCCAAACGCGGGATGTTGAAACCCATCCTATTGATGTTTTCTTTAGAAGTATGGCTATGACTGTTAAGCAACTTTCTCATTCCTCCCAAATAAAAGCCAAGATGGAAGTTTGTCGCATTGTTGGGGAACTAGAATTGAGGGAGCTGCACCACTCATCATCAGCTAGCATGTCTGTCGCATCACCACCTGGTACTAGTTTTCCCGTATATCCGGTCTATTCTCGTGAAACCCCTGCAAGTACATACGCTTTATCACCCGCAGCTTCTGACATTTTCCAACAATACTCTCGCCCATCCACCAGTTTCTCCACATATTTAGTTGCCACTCCTCAAATATCCCCTATTACAGAAGTGCCTCACGTTCATGAGCCATTCTACTAATCCAAATTCGACTTTTTTAAATTTAAATTAAATATTATACAAATGGAAACAAATACATACCTGTTTATAAAAAAAAGTAATAATAAACTTACCTCCGAGTTTTTCTTCCGGGCTTATCGGGTTCCTAACTAATCCACATGATTGCTTTTTTAGGTCATTCTCAATTAAACCTAATACAAAATTGAACTGATTGATATTAAGTCGATGAAAACTTCGAAATTTGGTTTCATCTCCTACAAGATGCCTTCGAATCAACATATTTTCGTAACCTTCCTCTCCTCAAGCACAATACATATCATCAGAATTATTTCGTAAAGAATCTGCAAGAAGTAATAATAAAAGTTCTTCTTCCTCTTCTTCTTCATTTTCTAAATAACACCACGAAGCCACTGCTTTCTCCATTATACTCTAGTACCAACTGATTTCGCATTCTATAAAATATTTCATAATAAAAGCGAGAGCGGCCGCAATCGCACAATTGACATTCACATAGACGTACGACAACAGTCGCGCGTTTGCAGTAGCGCGGCTGTAGCCGTTCCACCTTAAGGTAACACTTCAGACCGCGGCAGTCGCCAACTGCTGTCGCTCAGCGACGATCGCTGACGGCGGTCGCTTCTAAGGAATTCCACCTTAACCATCCCAGTATTTATGACCTCAAGTCCAAACATTATAAAGATCAAAGGGTGAAGGACAATGCTTGGGAGAATATAAAGGAAACGGTTGGAAGAACATGTAAGTTATTAACAGTCGAAGCTTTTACTTGATGAAACAAAAAACAATATGAACGTATAATTTTTTGAAATGCCAGTAATAAATAATAAAAACGAAATACTTATGAATACCATTTAATGTAAAACTACTTTCGTTAAATTTGAATACAAAATAACATTTACTGCGTAGAATCGGTTCGTCTAATAGACGTAGTTTGCCATCGAGGAAGAAGACCTCGAGCACCGACCGGAAAATTTCATCGATCCCTCCATCGATCGCCTAGTCCTGCGCGAAGGTTGTTAGCCTTGATGATAAGACGGAAGGTCGATCAACATTAAGAAATAATCAACAAAACTGAACCAAGACAAAGACAAACTGAATCGAAATAAATAAAACTTCAGTAACGGGAGTTTTCATAGAAAAAAAACGTTACAAACCCCTATTACCAGGAAAAAGAGGACTGACAGCCAGCCTACCAGAAATCGAAAACGAAAAACATAATAACGGTACGAGAGCTAAGCAATGGAACCAAAAATCTAATACGAATCTAATCCAAAAAAAATCGAGGAACTTAAACTCAAACAGACAATTACTAAATATAAAAAATGGAGGCTAATTGCCTTACTAAACGAAAATTATTGGTCAATTCGGCCAGACAATGCTACTGCATTGGAAAACGAAAACTAAAACTTCATTTAAAATGCATAGCACTTATAATCAAGCGCCCAAGGCAAACGAAAATAAATTAAAAAGAACGGCATTCAATATTCTGCACTTACTATGTAAGCGCCTATAGCAGACGTAAAGGATAATCGTAGTCAACGCACGAAATAATTTTTGCACTAGGCAAATTGGGTACCACACCCTGGCAAACAAACTCAAGAGATTAATCACCTCTAAATCACACTACGAAAATCACATAGGCAAATCTCATGTGCAAACAGCACTCTCAAAACTTCGCTCTCTCACCATAAAAAATCGCAATATACACCGCATCTAAAATGCAAAACTCAGAAACACCAGAAATAGGCCTACAGCCCAACGCTGCATCTAAAATGCAAAATTTTGAAACATCAGAAATAGGCCCACAGCCCAACACTGCATCTAAAATGCAAAACTCACACTAAGAATAGGCCTAATGCCCTAAACTGCATCTAAAATGCAAAATCGCAAAGCCACCAACAAAAGGCCTAAAGCCCAAAACTGCATCTAAAATGCAAAACGCAAACACTAACAATAGGCCTAAAGCCCAAAACACTATATCAGGACTCAAACCTGAAAACGCAGATACATTCCGCATCCGGAAACCATAGCCCTCACTATTGAGCAAAAAATCAAACTGCAACCTAACGCTGCACCGCATCATATGCAAAACCAACACGCACAGAAAAATGCATCAAAAATGCACAACTGCATCAAAACTGCACTCAAACATGCGCAATGCACAACTGCATCAAAACTGCATAAGAAATCACCCTGCATAGGGAAAATGCATCCAAGCTACACCAAAAATGTGCAACAACAATTCACCTGCACGAAAACCAAATACAAAAACCTAAACTGCACCAAAACAAGTGCATCAATATAATCTGCACCTAACCAAAAGCACAAGCGATTACTCAATAATCGAAAACTGCAGCTATCTGCAAGTCAAAATGCAATACCAAATCACATCGCATAAACATCGCACTCCTAGAGCAACTAGCTCAAATAAAAGGTAACAACCACCAAAAATCAAAATCAGTAAACTAAACTCAAAGGCATGTGCATCGGGCACCAACAAAAAACGAAAAAATCACTTGAAAGTGAAAATAAAATTCAAAAACATAAATCAACATTCCTAGCTGTAAAAAATGCATTCTAAGCTAGAATGAAACATAACGGAAGAACTATCCCGAGTAGGGGTAGATGACAGCTTCTGGACCAGAGGATGAGAGGGTTTCAATTTCTGGCTATTGTGACGTAATTGCAATTGATAGAATGTCGTTCATGATTCATATGTCTACTACAGTAGATGGTATATTTATCAACGATTGGCGTCGATTCATATGTCTACTACAGTAGAGGGTATATTTTATTAACGATTGCATCTTATGTGGGTCATAAATGTTGATTGAAATGTCTACTATAGTAGCGATTGTGTAAACCTACGCAGTCGGGTGACATCTGCTTGAAGACCATTCCATGCTGTGACAACGGTTGTTGAAATAGGTGGAATGGTGCTGTAGAGAGCGAGGAGGTCGGTTAAATAGCAAATATGAATTGCAGACGCAGCATTAGCTCCACGTGACTTTTATTGAATGCGTGGATACCTTCACATACACACATACATACATACTCTGCTTTACCGAACAATAAGCTATCATGTGTAAATTCATCATACACAGACAAACATCACTTGTCGTTCAGTACATCTCGACAACTTTACAATTTGCTGATATCGCGCATACATGTCTACATTACACACACACACACGTCTTAATTAAACCTGTAACCGTTCCTCTATGTCATATTCACGCGCTTTCCATCTTACTCCGTCTATATCGATCAAATTGCAGATGCAGCATTAGCTACACGTTACTTTTGTTGTTAATATGTATACATATATATATATATATATAAACACACTACTTTAACTTTTGTTTTCGAGATAACGTACCACAACATTCATACCTACCAATAATTCTGTAAGCTATCATGTGTAAGTTCATCACATACAAACATCACTTGTCGTCGTCGTCGTCGACGGTGAACACCGACAGTTACGCCAACAATTTGCTGATATTGCGCATACATGTCTACATTACACACACACACGTCTTAATTAAACCTGTATTCGTTCCTCTATGTCTATGTATTCAAATTCATATGATTTGTGTCTTCCATCTTACTCCGTCTACTATATCAAGCAATTATGAATTGCAGACGCAGCATTAGTTGTATATTACTTTTGTTGCTAATATGTATACATATATATAAACATACTACTTTAACTTTTGTTTTCGAGATAATGTACCACAACATTCATTCATAACAATAATTCTGTAGGCTATGATGTGTAAGTTCATCACATACAGACATCACTTGTCGTCGTCGTCGACGGTAAATACCGACAGTTACGCCAACAATTTGCTGATATCGCGCATACATATCTACTTTTTACATATGTATACATCTGGAACAGAGGTGTGAGGATATTGATTTGTAACGATTGAAAAATGAATTAAGTATGACGTAACAGGTGTGTTATATCCAATGGATTTAAACCTGTACCCGTTCCTCTATGTCATATTCATGCGTTTTCCATCTTATTACTCCGTCTATATCGAGCAATTTGCAGACGCAGCATTAGCTCCACGTTACTTTTGTTGCTAATATGTATACATATACACACACACACTATTTTAACTTTCGAGATAACCTGCCACAGCATTCATACCTACCAATAATTCTGTAAGCTATCATGTGTAAGTTCATCACATACAGACATTACTTGTCGTCGTCGACGACGACGGTGAACACCGACAGTTACGTCAACAACTTTGCAACAATTTGCTGATATCGCGCATACATGTCTACTTTACCTTAAACTTGTACCCATCGTTCCTCATCATCCAATTCGCGCGCTTTACATCTTACTCCATCCATACATCGTACTACTAACACGCTAAAGAAAATGCTTGTACGTATATGTAACGGCGTGTGTGATTACAATGCAATTTTACCCAACATCTCCGACAACGAATACACACACATACGCTTATTGTTTAAACAATATTTCGATGAACCGATTGATTCGATTAATAATTAAAGGTATATACACTTGAATATTTTATAGTATCTGCTCTATATATAATACATTTCATCTTGTAAAGCTTCTGGAACAGAAGAGTGAGTGAGAGGATATTGATTTGTAACGATTGAAATATGAATTAATTGTGATGTAACAGTTGTGTTATATTCAATGGATAAATACTTTCATAAACTTTTTTTTTTGATGTATACTTGATTACACATGATGAAAGTTTCAAAGAAATAAGTATATTTGAAAGAAATGCTCTTACAATTGAAAACCGTTACATTATTATTGAAAAGTAAACAATTACTAGTGATAAATTAAAACTAATGCTTTAAATATATGATCAACAATTACAAATACAAACGTAAAGGTATACATAAATCTATTTCATTGAAAATTTTTATAGAAACTTCATGATTAATACTTTATAAGCAGTTTTACCAAATATCACACCACCTTCTTATTACATAGCTTTCGATAGTGTAAGAATTGACTGTAGAATAGAGGAGTGAGGATATTGATTTGTAACGATTGAAATACGAATAAATTTATGTATAACATGTTATGTCTAATGGATAACTCTACGTTATCAACAGTTTTACCGAATATCATGCTTAAATACAATCATAATCAAAGTATCACCACACCTAATATAACCATCTATACATTTTCTAGAAACATGTGGTAAGGTTATTATACGCTAAAGAAATTACTTGTATGTATGTATAACGGTGTGTGTGATTATAATGCAATTTTACTAGACAATCAACAACAGACATACACACACACGCTTACTGTTTAAACAATTTCAATATACCTATATGAACCGATGAACGTTGGCTCGATTAAAAATTACGTATAGATACTCCCCTGATCCCCCGCAACCTATCGGTATTATCAGTACTGTTCAGTATTATTATAAACATGTAGAGCAGTATAGCATCGACGTTTGCATCAGCATAATATAAATACTTTTATAGTTACATATAATTTAGGTATTAGGTATAATGTTAAAAATGTCTTATTGAATTCTATTGATTTATAAAGAGAGCTGTAGTTTTGTTATTTACATATGAACCGATGAACTTTGACTCGATTAATAATTATGTATATATATAGAAAACACATTTGGGTTGCTCATTGAATATTTTATAGTATCTGCTCTATGTATAATACATCATTTCACCTTGTGAAGCTTCTGGAACAGAGGATATTGATTTGTTACGTTTGAATTTTGACTATAGGTACCAGTCTTTTCGCAGAGGTATGAGTTTTCCCTCTGACGAGACAAGATTGATAGCAGCAGTTTACAACATCGAGATTATATTCTCTACTACAGGTGTAACAGAAAAGCAGAGATCTGTTGTCAATAAGATATTACATACCTAGATATATATGATGTATGTATGGAAATGAAACAGAACGAAGACAAGCTCGTGCGTAAATGGAAAATCAAACTGTGTGTATTAGTTGTCGGTTGTCTAGTAAAATTGTATTATAATCTTGTTTGACACACTGTAATACATCGGTTTATATATCGAAACTGTTAAAACAATAAGCGTGTGTTGTCGATTATGTATTAGATGTCTGATAAAATTGTATTATAATCACACACGCTGTTATGTATACGTACAAGTATTTTCTTCAGCGTATAATAACACTGTCACGTGTTTCTAGAAAATATACATTTGGTTATATTAGGTATGATGATAGTTTGATTGTAAATAAAGAAACGTTATAACCCAAGTTTGTCTTTAATTAATTTTATAAATTGTATAATATTCCTGAACATGTAAAGAAAACGCTAAATGTTTCTACAGTTACAATTTATTACGTTAATAGCAGTAACAATGAATAAACTTTTTTATAATCTTCGATATCAGTGGATGGCCATTTGCCTGAATCAGGACCATTTCGCCAGCCTGGAGCCTTTTCCGTTCCTTGTCGCAAAATGTTTTCTTCTATCCATCGCAACACTGTCTGATGACGACTGTTAATGGTTGGACTTAAAGTATATGGAAGCTTGAACAAGTTGATTAACTTAATAAACTTTTCCAAATATTTCGGTTGCGCATAGTATACCACATCCATTATTAAATCATCTACAAACTTCAATAATGGTGTGTACGCGTTCTTTATATTAATGATGGAGAATTTTTTGTTCCTCACTAGAACTGATCCGTTTGTTAACATTTCCTTTAGAAAATATATATCATTTCGCATGTAATTATAATTTGTTTCATTTAAAATCCCTTGGACATCATCAACGGTTATCTCCATTTTTTCACCACAAGCTTTTAAAAAATCGTTAACGAAGGTGTCGCACAGTTGTTTTCTTTCCAATATGAAATACAAAATATCAAACGATGTATCTTGTGGTAATGTTAACCATTTGAATACTTCCTTTGGTACTTCAACTCCGAACCTCGAACACACCACTTTTACTCTGTCTAAATCAGTAGATAGTATTGCTCTTCGTAAATTCGTAATGAGAACTCGTCTTTCTGCTTCATACAACTCATAGGACAAGGAATCCATTTTTATGAAAATTCGATTTCTAAATCGTCTGAATCGCTCTCCTCGCTTACTAAATAACCTGTTATTACAAGTTTATCGTATCCACCTTTCAACTCAAATTCTTGTACCACGTCTTCTAACTGTGATGCAATCAAATGTTTACTCTCAGATAAGAAGCCGTCTTTGAAAAATTTCACTTCAATTAGATAACTTTCAACCATTACTACCAAGTCTTTAACTTTCAATGCAATAACTAACGATTACAACTGATTACACTCGCCACGTTTAATCTTATTTATAATCATACTTTTTGGGGGAGGGGGTACATAAATTTGTAAACATGTTACCATTTATGAATACAAAAGCTTACATCTCAGAAAACGTTTTTTTTATGAATCCAACTATTATGAGATGTGTCAAGCCCTAACCATTTCACGTAAACCATATCACCTCTACGTCGTAATACTCGCTCCACCAAAAACACGTCTGGATGAGTAGCTTTCTGTAATTCCATACCATAAAATCCTCCTTTTATATCTTCCCCATTATCATCTTTTAAGTAATACATAATTGGATCAGATAATTTTATACGGCTTATTGTAAATAGTTCGTTGGACCAATTCGGTGTATAACCTTTCCTAAACAATTCACGATATTTACTTATTCGTACTCGGTCTCCCAATTTAAACCGAATTGTGCGTAAATCCATCTTTTTTGGGTTGTTGTAAACAGTTTTCAAAAGTGTTTGTTCGTTTCGTCTAGTGACTTTGTTTGGTTTCATTCCGATAGTTCTATGAACCTTATTATTGTATTCATTTACTATATCTTGTAATATATTCAACCATTTGTAGGATCCTTGTAAACTAAAGCGTTGCCACATTTTTGATTTTAGCGTTCTATTGACTCGTTCCACAACTGATGCCTTCTTCGTCCTATACGTTGAGTAATGGTTAATGTTATATTTTTGTATCACTTTTCTCACTTGTTCGTTATAAAATTCTTTTCCCAAGTCAGTTTGCATATTCTTGGGAATACGTTTACTTCTTTTGAGAATTAACTGTAAAGCTCTACCAACATCTTCACCGGTTTTACGTTTTATTAAAGTAGCTGCAGTTAAAACAATATCAACATGGTGAAAGTAATAAGAAGAATAAATTTGTAATCAGTTTAAGTTCATGTCGGTCATTGAAGCAAAGATTACAAGAAAGATTACAAAAATTATATAATAAAAGTAAAAAGTACCTCGTTACAAATGGCAGAGTTACGGAGTGAACTACTGAAAATTAATAAAGTGTTGAAAAAGTTAAAGGAATGTAACTATAGGTTGTATGAATTAGAGCCTAAAGAAATCGAAACGTTACCACAACAATACTTATTAGATCATATCAATTACTATTCCCGTTATATAGCATGGGATAAATTACCTACATACTTAAAAGAAGATGAAGAATTTAAACTAGAGTATCCATGTTTTGAACATTACAATAAGGGTAGACTGCAAATTGATGGTCCACCACCTACTAAAAGGAAATGTTACGGGTGTTTATTAAGAAAAAATTGATCAATAATATTTAATTATAGTTTTGTTTTTATAAATTCTTGAAATAAATATTTTTTTGTTATCAAAATCATGTCCATCTTCTGTAATCTGCATGTTTTTCAATAAATTCAATTAAAATTCAGTAGTAAGTATAATAGCTGGATTGATGTAAATGTAATAATATAATAAAGCTTATAATAATAATAATAATTTAACTCTGTTTTATTTATAATATTATATTAAACAAAACGATAGTTTATTATTAAGTGAATGAATACTCTTGTCTATCAAAATTATAGCAACTAAAACATTGAATATCCTTTTTGATTATTACATTTTCTTCATTTTGAAAACCCCCCCTTCTTATTCGATAACGAGCCGCCACTGTCTATACGTAATGATTAATCGGCTTATATTTATCGAAACTGTTTAAACGTGTATGTATTCGTTATCGGTTGTGTAAATGTCTGATAAAACTGCATCGTAATCTTGTATGACATGCTGTTACACATCTATTCATATGTATCGGTACTGTTAAAACAATAAGCGTTATTCGTTGTCGGTTGTCTGATAAAATTGCATTATAATCTTGTATGACACGTTGTTATACATCAGTTTATATCTATCGGCATAGTTAAAACAATAAGCGTATAAGAATTAATAACCTTATCATATGTATATATATATATATATGGTTGTATTAGGTGTGGTGATAGTTTGATTGTTATAATATTTAATTTTTAATTAAGTTTTTTAATTTAATAAGTCCAACCATTAACAGTCGTCATCAGACAGTATTGTGATGGATATGAGAAAACATTTTGCAATAAGGAACGGAAAAGCTTTTGACTGATGAAATGATCATGACTCAGACAAATGACCATCCACTGATATCGAACAGTATAAAAAAAAAAGTTTATTCATTATTACTGTTATTAACGTATTAAATTATAACTGCAGAAACATTTAACGTTTCCTTTATATGTTCATACAATTTACAAAATTAATTAGACAAACTTGTGTTAAAACGTTTATTTATTTACATAGATAAGTGTATACAATCAATAAAAAAAGTTTGATAATATAACATTAAAACATTATTTACATATATAGATACATACAAGTGAATATCACATAAGTTGTTCGTAAATAGTATCAATAGATTCTTGTGGAAGTGAAGAAGCCTCGAAAAGTTTTTGAATAAAATATTCTCCAACCGTTAAGTTGTTTTTATGGGGTATATTAAAATTTTTGACTACTTGGTCAATGGTATTATTCAACTTTGAAATGGAACTTTCCGAGTTTTTTATATTATAATGTCCCCAAGGAAGCGTATTAGTTGTTTTCGGAATTAAGAAACGTTTATCGTCTTTAGGGCAAAGAGCTACTTTAGTTTTCATTTGGGTGTACATAGTATGGAGGTCAGAAACAAAAACATTCATACATTTTATAATGGTGGAACTGTCCCTAATAACGCGAAGATAATCATCAACTCCCAGATGTAGTTTAATAACGCTCTTCTTAACACCTTTAGCTTTCTTATCAATTTGATCAACCGCTTCAACACAATACGCTTTAGCTCCGGTTCCGTAGAATGCTTTAATGGGATTATTGGGAAACTCATCTTTGAATTTACCGATAACGGATGTGGTAATGGGAATATTGAAACTATTGTCGCGAGGATAATTGGAAGTATCAAAGTAATGGATATTTTCAACAATATCGCGGTAAAAGTTTTCAGTGTACACTTTCAAAATGAAAGAATCTGTATCCATATACATCAAAGAAATATTTTGATGATATTTTAGTTTGAGAAAGCTGTAGTAGAAATCGTACATAACAACTTTTGATAAATCCAATATAGTAAAACCAACATAGAGAGGTTTATCGTAAACAATACGTAATTTGTTCATCTGAATGGCTACAAAGTTGGGAGTGAAAATCTTAAAATTTTTTAAATTAGGTTTAGCTATTAACGTTTCGGCACCTAAGAAGCGACCCGAATTTTGCCAATGTGTTACTAATTTCACATCAACTCGTTTATCAACGTTCTCCATCGTCTTTCCGAAAACACTGTTATTCATTAATTTAAAGAAAGATTTCCCAAATTTATTTTCAGACAAATTACGTTTTCGTGTATTTAAATCGATGAAAGGTTTCAACCAATCGGATTGTTTAAACTCGATAACTCTATGAATTTTAAGTAGTTTCAATCCGTTGCGAAGGGCTTGTTGCAGCGTTACATAATGAACAACATATTTTGTTTTATTCATAAGGTTAGGTATAAGTTTTTTGATTCTACCATTAGCATTAGCAGGAGA
Source organism: Agrilus mali (assembly GCA_029378335.1). Taxonomy (NCBI): domain Eukaryota; kingdom Metazoa; phylum Arthropoda; class Insecta; order Coleoptera; family Buprestidae; genus Agrilus; species Agrilus mali. The sequence continues at coordinate 19,832,325 of CM055656.1, forward strand.
AATAATATTTTCAACTAAAAAAGGGAGATCAGCATGTAAATCATGGAGGTGTTGGGGATATTCAACATCGACTTCAAGTACGTAACCGTATTCAGAAGAAGCATCTAAACAGAGAATATTTAATTCATCAATTTCGGTTTCGTTTAACCAACGAAAGTGGGAAACAGGAAGGAATTGACTCATACTATGTCCATACAAATTAGTAGCATCTAAATACATAATATAAGAAGTAGGAATGGAGCTGTTATAATCTGGGAGGTGGGGATTGTTAGCGAAATGCATTCTTTCAACGCATTGACTTATACCTCCACGTATACCTTTTTGAAAAAATTTTAACATATCGATATCGGTTAAAAGTTCTAAATTAATACGAGTGAATTTTAACATGCTATCCCACGCAAGCCCTGGTGCAGTGTAATACTGAGCTGGGTCTAAGTCGTAAATGGTAATACATATGTTTCGGAAATTCTCGAAAACATCTGCTAATAACAGAACGTCTGTTTTTAAGTATAGGTCAGAGTATTCTCCGAGAGTTGAACAAGAGAAAGCGTTCCAAACAGTTTTAGCTCTTTCATAATCCTCATCGGAAATTGGGAGGGAATTTAGTTTATCGAAAAAATCGTCTTTCTCTGGTAACGTTGTTTGATCAAGCTTAGAAATATCATCCACGTAGGAATAAGGGAAGACACCTTTCCTACGCACAAGTTGAAAATGTCGCGGATCTGGAAAATACTTTTTCACTTGCACACATTGATCGGGATCGAGTTCTTCCGACAGCTTATCGAGGGAAGAAGCCATGAAACGAAAGGAATCGAGAAATCTAATCTTTACAAACACATTTTTAGTTGAGTTGTCCGAATCATTTCAAACCGTATCAACTCGTAATAATTTGGTGAAGGAAATATATTTTTCTTTATTTTGAGCAATTACGTCAAATTTAACATCGTTCGCAGCCATTTCCTTTAGAAACAAGTGACAATCATATCCGGAGAGGTTATGGAAAAAAACAGGTACAAAGTTGGGAAGTTTATAATTTAAATTACATCTGGAGTGAGCTGCCCCTAATCGAACTTTACCGGTCAAATGACAATGATCTCGCACCTTAACGTCATCGTCCAGAAACGGTTCTTCACAAATATTACAAGAGGTAGCCTCGGAGAAGAGACGTATCTCTTCATCTGATAGGAGTATCATGGGAGCTGTGATCTTCAAATATCGGTGATAAATATCGTAAACGTCTTCATCCAAAGTTTTAATAAATTGATTAACACAATCGAGTCCCCGATACGACCTGAATTTGGAGAGGGAATCATCGAATGAACACTTTATCAAGTAAGCAAATGAATGAGGCTGATGTTTGTTGGTAGATGTAGTAGATGTTTTGTTAGGATCAGGAAAGCATGTATGAATGGGTTGTAATACAGTTTCAAAGTCAGCGTATACAACAAAGGGTACTTTGATACGTTTTTGATAATTTTCAAATTTCAAAACATGATTAGGAACCAACCTACCCATCTTATCCATTTTACAATCACCGGTAGGAAGGCTGCTGTACACATGGTTGCAGTCGTAATGCTGATGACGATGAAGGTGGACTACGGTGGAGAAATACTGTAAGCAACCTTCACATATGAATTTTTGATGTCTTGTTTTGGAAAGTTGTTGAGAAAGTAAACGAGACATGTTCTTAATCCAACAATAATGGTTATTTCCACGATCATCGTCGAGCAACAGTAGATTGAAGTGTAGCCTTTGCTTGATGAGTGAATAGTAAAGGGGACCAACTATTTCCCAGATCCACTTTCCATCTTTCAAAACGGACTCGGTTCCGTAGACATTCACAGAGCAATGGTTTTTCGCTTCAAATTTGGGAATATCAGTTAATTTCATAGGAAATTGAATACCCTCGTAGTCCAAAGTGTGAGAATAGTGTGGGTAAGAAGTAGTTCTGTCCGAGTGTGTTTGTACGGGAAACATAGCCGACGTTATTGCCCACGCAAAGCAGGCTTGATCATCGTTTTTCACATTCACAACCGCCTTCTTCAGTAGAATTTGTCTAGGTAAAGGGATGTAAGAAGACGCTCTCAGCGGATTATACTTGGTAAAGTTGATTTCGAGGAACAGAACCCTTTCTAAACTCCATCCTGTAGAAACAAGAAACGTAATGGAAGATGATGGAAAAAGAAACATTTTATGAAAATAATTACATACCTGACTCTCGTTCTTGAAACTCTGACGCTTTGGTGTCAAGAATATTGAAGAAATTTTGTAGAAGATTGGAAAGATCGATCGATCGCGTCACAACTTTATTATTAGTGTTGAAGGATTTAATTTCAATCAATTGTTTAGTTTCGTGTACGTAACGTCCGAAAACTTCCAAATTTATTTTAAACGTATCGTGGAGGTGGATCTGATTACGTATTACGCGCAAACATTTGTCGAGAATATCACTGAAAAGGTCCGTATACGAAAGGTGGTATTTCGTAGACGTGATACGAAACGATGCAATTCTGTTAGCGAAAGCAGAAGTAAGGAAACTGATTCCCTCCTCGAGAGGTGAGCAACACTTTTCCTTATGCTGTATAGTGCGTAGGTGACCGTTGTAGGAAGATTGAGGAACATGAATTTTACAGGTTTCACACCATCGGTCAGAAGAGGTAGAAGGTGTATCAAATTTCAGTTGTTTAGTCGGTACAAACGACTTAGGATCATCCTGTACTCGTTTACGACACGAAGTTCTTCGATGTCTGTTTAAATTGTCAGGTCGTGTAAACGATGTATCACAGTCCGGGCAACGAATCATATCGGTTATTAGCTGTGGACAGACCTTGACAAAGACTGAGGATAACCGTGTGCGTAGTCAATTTATATGTGTACGGAAATTGGGAGGAGTGGAGAAAATGGATAATGAAATAAAAATTGTATTATAAACTGTTTTTTTTTTTTCTTTTAATAATTAGTTATCTAATAAAGAAGGTAGTGTATTAAAAAAAGTATATCTACACAAGTTTTAGTAAGGGATAATGGAAGAAAATTTTTATAAAAATTGATATAATCTGTTTCATTTCCATATATAAATCATGTATATGTATGTGTTTAGGTATATAATATGAATATTGCATGAATCATACGCGATTCATATGAAGACCCTCATATTTATATGTAACGATAAGTCGATAAAATACAAATATTTTGATGACGCTAATGAATTGTGTGAGCGTTTAAAGTTATTAGCTGCTTCTCAATAACATTATACCGATGGCAAAGTTGTTGACGTATGCGTATAACAAAAACCGTAGGTGTTCACCGTGAACGACAAGTGGTGTCTGTCTATGATGAACTTATACACGTAAAATGATAGCTTACTGAATTATTGTTTGCCTGTAGTAAAACATAAGTTAAAGTTGTATGTGTGTATGTGTATGTGTATATGTATGTGTGTATGTGTACATATTAGCAGCAAAAGTAGCATGGAGCTAACGCTGAGTCTGCAAATCAAATTTGCTATTTAAACCGTTGTCACTTCGTAACAGCATCACTTGCTCGGAACGGTTTCCCGGTGTATCAGTTATGCCTTTCAGACATACTTTCGTATAAACTGTACGGAAGATAGAGGATTCTGTTATCAGCTATGTATTGACAACAGACCTCTGCTTTTCTATCGTAGCTGTAGGGAATATAATCTCGATATTGTAAACTGCTGCTGTCGATCTTGTCTCGTCAGAGGGAAAACTCATATCTCTGTGAAAAGACTGGTACCTATAGTCAAAATTGAATCGTCATAAATCAATATCCTCTGTTCCAGAAGCTTCACAAGGTGAAATGATGTATTATACATAGAGCACATACTATAAAGTATTCAATGATTAACCCAAATGTGTTTTCTATATATATACATAATTATTAATCGAGTCAAAGTTCATCGGTTCATATGTAAATAACAAAACTGCAGCTCTCTTTATAAATCAATAGAAATCAATAAGCCATTTTTAACATTATACCTAATACCTAAATTATATGTAACTATAAAAGTATTTATATTATGCTGATGCAAACGTCGATGCTATACTGCTCTACATGTTTATAATAATACTGAACAGTACTGATAATACCGATAGGTTGCGGGGGATCAGGAGAGTATCTATACGTAATTATTAATCGAGCCAACGTTCATCAGTTCATATATATTGAAATTGTTTAAACAGTAAGCGTGTGTGTGTATGTCTGTTGTTGATTGTTTAGTAAAATTGCATTATAATCACACACCGTTATACATACATACAAGTAATTTCTTTAGCGTATAATAACCTTACCACATGTTTCTAGAAAATGTATAGATGGTTATATTAGGTGTGGTGATACTTTGATTATGATTGTATTTAAGCATGATATTCGGTAAAACTGTTGATAACGTAGAGTTATCCATTAGACATAACATGTTATACATAAATTTATTCGTATTTCAATCGTTACAAATCAATATCCTCACTCCTCTATTCTACAATCAATTCTTACACTATCGAAAGCTATGTAATAAGAAGGTGGTGTGATATTTGGTAAAACTGTTTATAAAGTATTAATCATGAAGTTTCTGTAAAAATTTTCAATGAAATAGATTTATGTATACCTTTACGTTTGCATATGTAATTGTTGATCATATATTTAAAGCATTAGTTTTAATTTATCACTAGTAATTGTTTACTTTTCAATAATAATGTAACGGTTTTCAATTGTAAGAGCATTTCTTTCAAATATACTTATTTCTTTGAAACTTTCATCATGTGTAATCAAGTATACATCAAAAAAAGTTTATGAAAGTATTTATCCATTGAATATAACACAACTGTTACGTCACAATTAATTCATATTTCAATCGTTATAAATCAATATTCTCACTCCTATGTTCTATAATCAGTTCTTGCACTATCGAAAGCTGTGTAATTAGAACATCTAGTGATATTTGATAAAACTGCTGATAAAGTAGTTATCATGAAATTTCACTAAAAAGTTTCAACGAAATAGATTTATCTATACCTTTACGTTTGTATTTGTAATTGTTGATTGTATATTTAAAGCATTCGTTTTAATAGCAAATTGCAAAGTTGTTAATGTAACTGTCGGTGTTCACCGTCGTCGACGACAAGTAATGTCTGTATGTGATGAACTTACACATGATAGCTTACAGAATTATTGGTAGGTATGAATGTTGTGGCAGGTTATCTCGAAAGTTAAAATAGTGTGTGTGTATATATATACATATTAGCAACAAAAGTAACGTGGAGCTAATGCTGCGTCTGCAATTTGCTCGATATAGACGGAGTAATAAGATGGAAAACGCATGAATATGACATAGAGGAACGGGTACAGGTTTAAATCCATTGGATATAACACAGCTGTTACGTCATACTTAATTCATCTTTCAATCGTTACAAATCAATATCCTCACACCTCTGTTCCAGATGTATACATATGTAAAAGTAGACATGTATGCGCGATATCAGCAAATTGTTGGCGTAACTGTCGGTATTTACCGTCGACGACGACGACAAGTGATGTCTGTATGTGATGAACTTACACATCATAGCCTACAGAATTATTGTTATGAATAAATGTTGTGGTACATTATCTCGAAAACAAAAGTTAAAGTAGTATGTTTATATATATGTATACATATTAGCAACAAAAGTAATATACAACTAATGCTGCGTCTGCAATTCATAATTGCTTGATATAGTAGACGGAGTAAGATGGAAGACGCAAATCATATGAATTTGAATACATAGACATAGAGGAACGAATACAGGTTTAATTAAGACGTGTGTGTGTGTAATGTAGACATGTATGCGCAATATCAGCAAATTGTTGGCGTAACTGTCGGTGTTCACCGTCGTCGACGACGACAAGTGTTGTCTGTATGTGATGAACTTACACATGATAGCTTACAGAATTATTGGTAGGTATGAATGTTGTGGTACGTTATCTCGAAAACAAAAGTTAAAGTAGTGTGTTTATATATATATATGTATACATATTAACAACAAAAGTAACGTGTAGCTAATGCTGCATCTGCAATTTGCTCGATATAGACGGAGTAAGATGGAAAGCGCGTGAATATGACATAAAGGAACGGTTACAGGTTTAATTAAGACGTGTGTGTGTGTAATGTAGACATGTATGCGCGATATCAGCAAATTGTAAAGTTGTCGAGATGTACTGAACGACAAGTGATGTTTGTCTGTGTATGATGAATTTACACATGATAGCTTATTGTTCGGTAAAGCAGAGTATGTATGTATGTATGTATGTGTGTATGTGAAGGTATCCACGCATTCAATAAAAGTCACGTGGAGCTAATGCTGCGTCTGCAATTTATATTTGCTATTTAACCGACCTCCTCGCTCTCTACAGCACCATTCCACCTATTTCAACAACCGTTGTCACAGCATGGAATGGTCTTCAAGTAGATGTCACCCGACTGCGTAGGTTTACACAATCGCTACTATAGTAGACATTTCAATCAACATTTATGACCCACAAAAGATGCAATCGTTAATAAAATATACCCTCTACTGTAGTAGACATATGAATCGACGCGATCGTTGATAAATATACCATCTACTATAGTAGACATATGAATCATGAACAACATTCTATCAATTGCAATTACGTCACAATTGTCACAAATCGAAACCCTCTCGCCCTCTGAAATAGAAACAGCTTTCTAGCAATCGATGATAAATACGCTCTCTACTGTAGTAGACATATGACCTTGAACCATATTCTATCGATTGCAATTACGTCACAATGGTCAGAAATCACAACCCTCTCACCCTCTGGTCCAGAAGCTGTCATCTACCCCTACTATCCCGACTTAAGTCGAAAACGTAAACTAAAAACTTTCCTACTCGGGAATAAAACGAAACTTAATCCAAAATGGAATTCAAAGAATTCTTTAAAAACGAAAAAATAAAAAATTAATTGGCTTAAAGCCATACGTAAGACAAGGGAGGCTTCCATGAGCCAAAAGAGGGCATTAGAAGAGCTACATAGGGAACAGTAAAAAGAAAACAACAACAAAAGGGAATGGCCAAAAATAAATAAGGAAAATTTTTTCTTTTATTTCAGTATGCAGTCAGGTACTACATGACTGAAAAAGGATGGTAAGACCCCTCGGGAACCTAAGCAAGAAAGAAAGAAAGAAAGGCCTGAAAAACTGATATCCATTTCCTACGAAATGCCAAATAACAGTAAAAAAGTGTACAGTTGGGGTTACAGCCCGAAGTAAAATGACCTGAAAGTACTAGGATTGAGGAGGCGAAAAACGAAAGTGAAACGTAGTAAATTCCAGAGGTGAACTGGGAAATGAAGTCAGGAATTGTTATAGGCAAATTATGAATCGAAAAATATGATAATGAATACGAAAGGAAGTAAGATACGCATATACAAGGGAAACTCTCTTCGAAGGGGAGACAGAACCTCATTCACTCTGGTTGTGAGCCCGATTACCCCTAAGGCACGCATACGCTACGAACCCAAAATCTTTGGCCGATTCATGCTCCTAATAAAAAAACTCGCGATGGGGTTGTCCCATGCACTCACAGATGCACTACCAAGGGAAAGCACGAGAAAAGGTAAAAATGACTGGAATCATGCTGGAGACAAAGGGTTGGAATTTACTCATATGCATGAAGCAAACAAGAGTCTAAAAAGGGAACAGAGGGACTCCTGACCAACATCATACACGTAGTGAGAGCTTATAGCACCCCTCACTCAAGGTGTGAGAATCGAAGAAGAAAGGGATAGAACAACAGTCCTTGGCACTGACATAACTAATGTATGAAAACAAACACGAAGAGGAGCTGCTCCAAAAGAAAAGAGATTTATTGGATCGTGAACTACAGCGACGTCTGGATCAGCAGATTTAACCGAACAAGTCTCGTTATCTGAACGAAAATGAATGTACCAAAAAATTGTCCAGAAAATTTGAAAATCCTAAGTTTCCTAAACCAACATTATTCCCTAATACAGGAACATCATTCCTGGAACCTGAAGCAGAAATTATACGTGGAGTAGACACGACCTTAACCCATAAAGAAGAATTAACAGGAAGTATAAGTGATGACGTATCAGTTAGTCGGCTATTTAATATACTAATAGACAAAAAAGGTAGTGAGCATTTGAATTACAATCAATAGTTAACATAATCTTTTTGAAATGCAACTTAGCATGTAAAATACTCAAATTACGAAATAATTTGCCAATTTAACTTGGCTTCAATTTACATGAAAAAAACCTCTTGGCTCTCTTTTCCAAGCAATTGTACTCAATTTCAAAGACAAATAAATTCATCAGAAGTTAACTCAATTAAAATATGATTTCGTATGGTATCTGTAATCACTTACATACTGCAGGAATTCGTCAAACTCACGATAAACATCCAAGTTTTCCAAGTCACTCACTGTAATTTCGTCTAATACGTCATCATAAGGAAGGATTAGTCAATCACCAGAGGATTAATAGAGAATACATCCATAATGCAAAACAAGTACCTAAAATTTTACACAAGTTTGAAACTGTACAAACAAATTTGAAAGATATTAAACAAGTAAACAGACAATGTTTTTCAAACTTTTACAAAACAGATCTCAGAGATAAATTACAGAAGGTTAAATGCAGTAAATGCAAAAATAATGTACAAAATATAAATTTAATCACTAAAAAAAATTTTGTTTACCAGTTACAATAAATACAAGAAAAAAATTGCAATCAGGATTCTTCAGGTCCCTGCTCGTGCCGCGCCAATTTAACAAAACTATTACTTGGTTTTGAATTTATTAATAGTTTGTTTTAAAAAAAAATTTAATTATCATGAAATACTAAAACGAAAATGAGCTCGGGCGCCACTTTGTCAAACAAAGAAAAGAATGCAAGCAACGAAAACTTTATTGAGCAGCGGGTAGTGCATCGGTGGTTCCTGCAGAATCCTGAAGCTTTAGAGAGCTCGAAACTCTTAAAAAAAAACAAAAAAAAAACTTGAAGAGTATATTAATAAAAAAAATTACACACAACAAAATAAACTTACTAGACAAACACACCCAAAAGTGTTCCCTGCGACAACGTAGGGACTGTCGCTGGATTCCGGGTATTTAGGGGATTTCTAAACTGCGTGAAGGGCCAAACAAAAGGGAGAAATTTGGAGACCAACCTTATTAGGGATTACAGGAGCCGCCTGCAGGTTCTAATTGGCTCGTTATTGGCTGGTTCAATAGGAATTACTATGTTTCCCTTGGCCTTATAGAAAGTCTTATGAGTGTCTTCACCCCGCCCCGTCCTCCAGCTTCACAGTCCGTCTGGAACCTACTATGTTGTATGGGTGGGCGACAAATATAAGAAACAAAAAATTGAAGATTTTCTAAAAAATACACAATATTAATTATTTTTTTTTTTTTTTTTTTAAATTAAAATTAAATCATTAAAATCTATCTAAGGAAGGTAAAAAGTAAAGGCGTTAATCAAAATGTGCAAACGTTAACATTCAACAATTTTTCGACACCGATACCATATGAAAATTATATGGATAACTCCATCGATGCCTATTTGCCAAGGGTATAAGGTATAATTCTCGTGAAATAATGACAAGTATACAGTTGACATTCCAATAATACTTAATCCAGTTATTCCAATATTTAGTTGCCACATAGATATCCCTATTAAGAAGTGCCATTACAGGTAAGTGGATCACAAAAAAAACTCTCACGCAAAACCAAGCACAGAACACCAACAGAAAAACACACACACACGTCACGTCAGTGTCAAGGATCGAGGAAGAAGACCTCGAGCACCGACCGGAAAATTTCATCGATCCCTCCATCGATCGCCTAGTCCTGCGCGATTGTTTTTTAGGTGCATTCTCAATAACTAAAATGAACGATGAATAATCGATAAAACTTAAATTGTTCATCAATCAACAAAGAAATTTAGTAACTTTTAAAAAAATTACAAAGCCAATCAATATTTTCAATTTGCTCTCAAGCAAATACATAAAAAATATTTATAGTTGAAGTATAAGGAGCCACTTCGACCTGGGCAAATAATCCCTATGTGCTTTCCATCCACAGCGCCTACAGAGTTAGGAAATTGCCATTTATCCCAAAACTCTTCCGCTTTTGTTTTCAAATCATTCTTTGATGAGGATGAAAGAAGTACTTTCACGAGTTTTCCACTAAGTGCCTTTAATACTTTTTGAAGGATTCTGCCTATATAGCTTTCAGAAATTCGAAAGGCAAACGCCAAAGAACGGAACGTTTCACCAGTGGCCATGAATCTAGAAATAAAAATGCTTTGTAACTAGTGCATAAAGATGTATTGTGTAACTTCGCGTACACTTATCATCATATACTCTTCTATAGCTGCAGATTGTAAGAAACGTTGGAAAAACATAAAAGATACCTACAGAAGAAGAAAAACAATGCTACCAACAGGTTCTTCTCAAAATAGCCAAAATGGCCTCTAGAAGAGGCTTTATCCTTTTTGGAAACAGCAGAATACAAGCGTACGTAAATAGAAACTCCGCTACAAGCCCTTTACTAATTCTGAATTTTTTATTTGTTCTTATACTGCAGTCTGCATTGTTATTTCTCTTGCCTACAGCAGTATAGCCAGCATCGATAATGAGGACGATCACTCTGGTGATGAACAGGTGGATGATATACACCAGAATGAACGTCATGCTGAACATAACGATGGTGAATCATTTTACGAAATAGAGGAAACAACTGCACAGCCTGAAAAGGGAACGAAGGCAGCAAATGTTTTATTACACGCCAGGAAGACATCTAAAGAAAGCAATCAAAATTTAAATCCTGTTCCTACTAGACTTCTAGTAAGAGACAAAAGTTTGCTGACAAACTAACAGCTCTAATGAGTCAGAGAGAAGCCGAAAGAGGAGCATTACTGAGAGAACTGACTAAACAAGAGGATGATGCGACAGATTTGTATAGCTGCCACAGTAAAAAAACTCCATCCTGCTCTGATTTCAAAAGCCAAAATTAAAACATTAGAATTTATAAACTCTCCCTTGAACTGGAGAATGCAGGTTTCTTACCACCTTTACAATTACAACTTTCATCTGGCATTACAACTAATTCTTTGGCATCACCCGTATCATCTCATTCAAATTCATCCTATCCTCATTCCCCATCTCCTATTTCCTGACTTCCTCAACCTAATACTGATGAAATATCTGATACTTACATGCACAGCGTACAATACCACATTTTATAAAAAAACGACTACGCATTGAAACAGTTTTTATACCTACCTATGTATGTACTTATTTAAGTAATAAAATAATACTAACCTTAAAGTAATTGCTAATTTTTCTTCTGGAGTTATTGGATATAACATTCTGTTAGTCGAAGCACATTTGATATCAATATATCATCTTTAATCATATTTAATACAAAATGGAATTGAGCAATGTTAAGACGAAAAAATTCTCTGAATTTTGTCTCGTCTGTTATTAAGTGTCTATCAATTAAAATCTTAAAACATCCTTCTGCATTTATTTGCTTAAATATTTCGCGAACAGAACGATTTTCTTCTTTTTGTTCTTCTTTTAGGGACAATTGCACAATTTCATCATAGTCCATCTCTTCCAGCAAGAAAAACATCACAGCTTTCTTTTGGCGATTAGTCATGTTTTATGAATTAATTATTAGTATTGTTATCTTAGAAATAATGGTAAGGTTCCACTTTCAAAGCAGTCGCGTTCCAACTGTCACAATCGCAATCGCGTCAAAGGCAGTAGATGCAATATCGGCAGTCGACAGCAACAGTCGCTCAGCGACGAACGCTGCGTCGGCCGCTTCTAAGGAATCACACCTTAAAGGTGTACACTTTCGTTAGGACAAAATCACACTCAAAACTTTACTTAATTAATTAACACCTTACAATAACAACAACAACTCAATAACTATTTCGCTTTTCAATCGCTTTTCCCTTCAACTATAGTCACCGAACTAATGCCTTTTAAACTGTCCAACGCTGTTCCTTATATAGTATTATGGACGCTTCTAGGTAATTCTCGAAACGTCCAGCAACTCTCGAACCTTCTTGAAGACGTCATAGGTAACTTTCATTCAACTTTCGCAGTCGGCACATGTCAACGTCATTCAAAATGACACGTCCGTCACACTCTGCCTCCCCTCTAGCGCTGATCGTCCCGATCAGTTTCTTCCACTGTGTATGGAGCCAACCGGTTGAGGTGTACAACTTTCATCTTTAATTTGGGGCCTCGTTGTATCCTGTAGACGACAGCGTTTATTCGGGTAATCACTTTGTACGGAGCCTCCCAATTCTGTTGTAATTTAGGGCATCTTCCTTTCTTGCGAACTGAGTTATAGAGCCGTACACGATCGCCCTCCCTGAATCCAGTGGAATTCGCTAGCTGATCGTAGTGGGTCTTCATTCGATCACTTTCGAATTTTATTCTTCTTCTGACGGCTTTATGGATTGTGTTTAGCCGCTCATGTAGTTTAGACACATAATCGTCCGTGGACAGCGAAGAATTTTCAGGTCGACCAAACATCAGATCAGAAGGTAGTCTCAGTTCTTTCCCGAATAGCACCCAGGAAGGGGTCTGTCCGGTGGTCTCCTGTATGAATATCCTATAAGCCAGAAGGAATAAGGGAATGTGGTGATCCCAGTCGGTCTGATGATCGTTTACGAACATCCTCAGGTTGTTTTCTATAGTCGCATTAAATCGCTCTACCATCCCATCAGAGCGAGGATGCAACGGAGTCGTTCTAGTTGTCCTTATTCCCATCAATTCACACACTCGTTGGAATATTTCTGATTCAAAATTTCGGCCCTGGTCAGTGTGAATCTCCATAGAAACTCCATATCGGCTGATCCAGTTGTTTATTATTGCCTCCACGACAGTGGTTGCATCCTGGTAGGAGATTGCATAGGCTTCGGGCCACTTGCTGAAGTAATCCATCTCAACGAGGATATACCGATTGCCATCTTCAGTTTGTGGAAAAAGACCTGCGACATCCATGGCTATTCTTTCGAATGGTGCTCCGACATTATACTGGTGGATCTTTACTCGTGTCCTGGTTCTCGGACCTTTGCTAGAAGCACATACTTCGCATTTCCTACACCAGTCTTCCACATCCAATCTGGCGTTCACCCAGTAATACCGTCCACGTAGTTTCTCTGAGGTCCTTTTCACCCCAAAATATCCACCTTCAGTCCCAGCATGCAGCTCTATTATTACTTCTTCAGTCTTTTTCTTCGGCAACACAACTTGTAGTCGCTTCTTGGTCCCGTCCGGACTTTCCCAGATTCTTTTAAGGAATCCATTCTCGAGCTTTAAGGAATCCCATTGGGTCCAATAACATTTCGTCGTAGCACTCAGGGGGCTTACGTCCGCCCACGTTGGTCGAGATTCTTCTGTCTCCTAAGTTCTCGACGGGTCACACAATAATTTTTCTCGGGCTTTGACAGTGTCTTGCTAAAGTATGCTATTACTCTTTCTTTACCGTCTTGAACTTGGGAAAGAACCCCTCCAATACCAACATTGCTCGCATCAGTGTCGACTATGAATGGTTTTCCATATTCGAGATAAATCAAAATCGGGGTGTTAGACAAATTATTTGTCAGAACTTGGAAAGCTTCTTGACAGGTGTTCGTCCAGTCAAATGGCACTCCATTCTCCTTAAGTCTATGCAAGGGGCGAGCCACATCCGCAAATCGCTTCACGAGTTTTCTATAGTACGAACATAGTCCCAAGAAACTCCTCAATTCATGCTGATTGGTTGGTTGCGGCCAATTACGAACTGCCTCGGTCTTGTCAGGATCTGTACCAACGCCTTTGCTTGATATGACATGGCCTAGGTATTTCACTTCACTTCTAAACAAAGCACACTTTTTGGGATTTAATTTTAGTTTTGCCGCTGTGAATTTCTGAAGTGCTCTGTTTAGATTGGCGAGATGGTCTTCAAACGTTCGCCCAAACACAATGACGTCATCCAAATAGACCAAGCAGATTTCCCAATTCAGTCCTCGTAAAATGGTCTCCATTAATCTTTCAAAGGTGGCTGGTGCGTTGCATAGGACGAAGGGCATTACATTGAATTGCCAGAGACCGTTCCCAGTAGTAAACGCAATCTTTTCCTTGCCTTCAGGATGTACTTCGACTTGCCAATATCCGCTCTTAAGGTCCAATGTCGAGAACCATTTAATTTCACTGGACAGACAATCTAACGTGTCGTCGATTCGTGGCAAAGGATAGCTGTCCGTATGTGTTACTTCGTTAAATCTTCGATAATCAACACAGAATCTCGTAGATCCGTCCTTCTTACGTACCAAAACGATTTGGATGCCTGTTTGGCTGCTTCATATTCCAGCGCATGCGACAATGATTCGCCTGCAGTTTTAGGTCGAGACATGCGCAGGGCTTGCTGTATTTCGTTATCTCGCACTTCATCGACAAACATTTGTTTGGACAGCTGTCCTGTAAAGTCTTGAGGGGCACTAGGATGAGCCAACCTTCCTTCCTTCATATCTTCCTGGCTTGCCTTCATTTCTTCCTGGCCTGCCTTCATTTCTTCCTGGCTTGCCTTCATTTCTTTAAGCATTTCCATCAAAATTTTCATCTGCTCCTCCATTTTTGACGTTTGACTTCGTGTTACTGGCATAAATCCTTACTCCTGACACCAATTGTTACGTAATTTACAATATCACGTATTTTTCTCTCAACACTTATTTAACTAATCTGTACACAACAACGATTCAATAACTATTTTGATAACAACAACTCAATAACTATTTCGCTTTTCAATCGCTTTTCTTCACTTCGAACTTATATCTGTCACTCTCTTCTATCAAAAACTGTCAAACTGTCCAACGCTGTTCCTTATATAGTATTATGGACGTTTTAAGGTAATTCTCGAAACGTCCAGCAACTCTCGAACCTTCTGGAAGACGTCATAGGTAACTCATTCAACTTTCGCAGTCGGCGCATGTCATCGTCATTCAAAATGACACGTCCGTCAAAATTTTCTCATGTAACCATGTTTCAGTAAAAACATAGATATCAAAGTCGCTAATAGCGGTATTATACAGTACTGTATTAAGTTTGGATTAAATTCCTCTAACATTTTGATAATATATATTATGATGTCTATACGATGAATGTAAGATTGAGTGGCGCTCCAAATCTGCTGAGTGTGATGAGTTGGAGTCTTGACGATGGTAGTCATCCCATTCTTTGTCACTATCCTCAGAATTTGTTTCTACTTCTTGAGTACGACGATGCAGTTCCGCCCAAGTCTCCTTCTGTTGAGTTCATTGCATCACGGTTCTGTCTTTGGCTTTTGCCACGTTCTGTAGTTCCAGAGGTACCTGCTTGGACCTCTTCAGTTTGATCAGATACTGGATGATTGTATCAGTCAGCACAGCATTAGTAAAAGATAATCTTATTGGTCTTGGTTATTCTGGAATGGGAAGATGATAAGGAGTGTACTCTGAGGTTCGTGCAGATTTTTTCTATGAGAGCATTATCATGATCTTCTCTGACTTCCTTGCTCGCATCCTTCGATTCATCTTCCCCAAATAACCATAAATTGTTTCGTCTCGCGAGCCTTTCCTCTACCTCCTCAAGAATTACAGTATTATCTGGAGTTGCCACCTGATTTTTAAGTGTTGATATAGACTCCGTGTTATTTTTGTCTTGGGTTTCAAGCGCTGCTACCTTAGTTTCAAGAGCCTTGTTAACGTCTTCTACTGCCGATATTCTATCATTGAGTAGATCATTATTCTTGTTAACTGTCTCAGTGAGGGATTCCATACTGGTTACTACTGTTTTCAACTGGTCACTAAAATATTTTTTAATTGCCATAGTCAGTGTCGCATTCTCCTCTTTGATTAATGTACGAAGTTCAGACAGAGAGAAGGAGTTTTTCACTCCACATTTTTGGTAACCACCGTTGAGTAGCACTTTGGTTTGTTTTATGCATCCAGGATGATGAACTGCAGCACATACAGGACACTTGACACAGTCAGTGACAATATTATTGGCACAGAACCTCCATTCACGCGACATCACTTTTTGTGTTTACGATGCTTTTGTTTACAGACAACAACTTATGTAGGTTTCGACCCACAGTAGGTAGATGTCGCTTTACGTGAGAGAGATTTACGGTCGATATTACAAGTATACTGGTCAATAATACCTTACAGCAATAGGTGTCACACAAGTGCCTGAAGGCACATTTTATGACCTAATACTATATATATTCAATAATCATCAATACTTATCAAAGTATTATTGATACTAATGAGATTTATATCTCAGAATCATTGTCGATTTTTTAACACCAGGATAGATACACTACGCGAAATTAACACTACTGATGATCACTAGTATAATAGAATCACTTGAGAACACTAAGACGTGAGTATTACCTTGTCGCCATATTTTAATAATAATTTAATGAAAACAGTATCATGACAGTCTTATTGTTTTTCGAAAACATAGTCTACAGGTAAATCAAATTTGTAAATTTTTCTATTTCCTTTTAAAACTACATCGAAGAACGGCAGCCTCCACCATGTAACGTAGCTCGTTGGGGGTTGCTTGGCAAGCAAAAGGAGGCCCAAAGAAAACACCTGTTTAATTTTAACTACTACACATGTATATTGGCTATTTATATACTTATCATACACAAACTTATCAGTTTAAACTATATATATCATCGTAAATATCCCAGAGTCAGGATCCACTGTTGAGAAGGGGAAAATTAAAAACTCTTACTCTCTGGGTTCGTCCTTCGGGGTGGCGTCCGTAGAGGCTCCTGTCCTTTAAAGGTCTCGTCTCTGGTGGAGTTTCACGGTGCTGGATCGCTCGCGCTTAACTGGACGCCACTTACCGCGATTCCCGTAAACTACCAGGACTCTGGACCTCCGGATCACTTAACGCGTGTAGACGCTCCCGCGGACTTGGTTGAACCTCTTTCCCACAGATTTTCCTGACTCTTTATAGGATCCCACACGGTGCTCTTCTCGCTGTCCCCACACGAAATTTCAGAACTCGGTCACGACCTACATTTGTCGTGAATATGTGTTGAAATTCCGTGTAGCGATTACCTTATCCGTATTTGCGTTGCATCGCATAATACAAATTTGTGACCTGGTTTTATGTGTCGAAAGTATCAACAAACATATCTCGAAATAAAGGAAAAAAAGAAATTTAAATTTTATAAAAATCCGAGCACTATGTGACATCCCCCCCTCGCGAAAAAGAATCACGTCCCCGTGATTCATGATGGACAAACGAATCACTGAAGTATAAACTAGGTGGATATAAAGTCTTTGAGGCTATAGGCTGTCCCTAATATTTCTCAAGTAAACCCTGAAGTTGCAGCTGTTGATCTGCCGCAAGTTCTTGGCCCATGTCGTGAACTATTTTCTCGTGTGTGGAATCTTTTTCCCTTACCACATGGTATACTTTTTCTGCTTTCCCAATGTATCCAATTGTTGTTCCTTTAAACAATCTTGCCGTTGTCTTTCCTCCATTAACTAACTTAACCCTTTTTCTCTCAATGATATCCTCATCGTTATTAATTATAGTTAACTTATTCTTGTCCAAAGTTATGGATTTTGGCCTTAATATCCATGATGTTTGTTCCGCCTTCTCGTCCAACTCCACGAAACACACTTGTGTAGTGAATGGCGGGATCGCTACGTCATGAACTAAAGTCACTTTACTAGGGGTTTCAGCATTCTCTTCTTTCTCCGGCCATGGAAGTTGCTCCCACTGGCCGTTTGCTTCTTCCCTGACCGTCCTTTTAGGTCGATTATCTCCTTTGACCAAGGCTACTGCTGTACCTATTCCAGCGGCATTTATTTGCTCCTTTTTTCTTGCGTTGCCTGCATTGTGACCGCAGTGCGCCTTACCTCCAGAAACATTGTTGCTCTTTATCAGATTAGTTGCACGTCTGTCCCTCATATGTGGTTGAACCATATTTATGAAGTGGTGGCCTTGTGTCTCATCTCTAAATATTATTCCCATATTTTTATAACTAATTGTCGCCAGGTGGGTTTTTAAAAATTCATTACCTAGTAATATAGCATGCGGGAATTGTGGAATAACCAAACACTGTACCTCCACTTGCCAAGTACCTAACATTACCTGTATTCTTTTTGTTCCCACTACTGACACCTTGTTGTTTCCAATTGTTACCAAGGGCGGTGACATCTCGCACTCATATGAGCCATTACAAGCGTCCTCGCCAACTATGTTGACGTTACTCCCTGTATCGATTACTGCCATTGATACCTTATCATTTATAACACAATGGACCATTAATATATTTGTGGATGAAATGTTGCTGTAGGCGATGTTTCGGTCCGTGAACATCGCCATTTTTAGTTTTCCGGCTGCTTTTCATCTCCACTTCTATTTTTCCGAAAACATTCATCAGTCCGATGGCCTTGCCTTCTACAATATGTGCAATATTTATTGCTGAAGTTGCGGTAACCTTGCCTACTTGCTGAGTTGTTGTTATTTTGTGTAAACGGTCGTCTGTCGCTCCTTGACCTTCGCTTACTTTCCGCGTTTTGTGCTGATTTGGATCCTTGAGCACAATTTTCTAAACAGGAAGTGTTGTTCTGAAGGATTTGCTTCATTCCTTCTCTAAGTTCTTTTATCTCTTCCCGAAGGGCCTCTACTGCATCACTTGGTCTCTTTTCTACTGAGGAAAAGTAGGCTATCGACTGCGTGGCTTCTTCTTCAGCGGTCATCACTCTTTCCATCAGATTGCGCAACTCCTCCAGACATTGTGGTTGGTCCAACGCAATTTGGTATCTGTACTTGGGCAACATCCCTCTTCGGATGTAATATACGGCATCTCTTTCTGCCATTGCGCTGTCCGCCTTATCGCACAGTTTCAGCATTTCATAATAGAAATGTAGGAGTGGTTCTTGTGGAGCCTGTTTTCTGCTCAGGAGCTCTTCTTTTATTCTCTCGCTATATACACAACCACCGAACACCCTAATGAAGTCCTCTCGCATAGTGGCCCACGTTCCATTTGGATTTCGTCTTACGAAAGTCTGGTACCACGCTGCGGCGGCTCCTATCAAGTAGCTGGGAAGGTAACTGATTTTCAGGGCGGTGTCCCAGCCGTTCAAAATAGCAGCATCCTCATACTCCCCCATGAAATTGGCTGCATCCGCTGTTATAGGGTCGAATATCGGAGGATTTATAAATTTTCTTTTTGGCGATTCCGCTGCCTCGTTCAGTGTTCTTGCCTGAAGGATGGTTGTGTTTGCGTTGCCCCTTTTAGTGGTTTCTCCTACACTTACTTGGGTTTGTAACTGCTGTAATTGCATTGAAAGAGCTTGGACCTGTTCTATCAATGCCTGGTTAGCTTCTGCCATCGTTTCGTTAGTCAGCTGTACTGCCGTTATATCTTCCTCAACCTGGAACACTTCGTCTTCAGCCCTAGTTTCCTGCGCCCAGGATGTTGAAGGGCGGGTGGGTGAACGATTGAGTAGGTTGCTTCTCTGAAACGGACTTGAAGTCAAGTTGGATAGGACCGATGTGCTTTGCGCCCTAGGTTTTAACTCCAATTTCTCTTCTTCCTGTTGCAGTTTCCTTCTGGCTTCTTCCAATTTTTGTTGTGCAGGTCTCGTCGGCTTACTCGCCATATCAATACATCAGGACGATACACCCTTGCTTCTCGTACTCGTGGAATCCCAATACACAATTTTTCTTTTTTATTTTCAGACAAAAAATTTGTTGAAGAAGAAAAAAGTAAATTATTTTGTACACAATTGCCACACTGTTTACGTTCTATTTGTTTGTGTATGTCAGCATTAATTTACCGCTCAGCTTAATACGCTGAACGCAAGCAACACAGAAATGCAATACTACGCAAAACAAAAACTTGACCTACATTCGTGGCTCCTGGCAACTGCTGATTACTGTTTAGTTTTAGTCGCCAACCAAATACTATATGTAAAATGCACTAATTGAACAATAAAAAAGCACCAACCGTCGATCGAAGAACGGCAGCCTCCACCATGTAACGTAGCTCGTTGGGGGTTGCTTGGCAAGCAAAAGGAGGCCCAAAGAAAACACCTGTTTAATTTTAACTACTACACATGTATATTGGCTATTTATATACTTATCATACACAAACTTATCAGTTTAAACTATATATATCATCGTAAATATCCCAGAGTCAGGATCCACTGTTGAGAAGGGGAAAATTAAAAACTCTTACTCTCTGGGTTCGTCCTTCGGGGCGGCGTCCGTAGAGGCTCCTGTCCTTTAAAGGTCTCGTCTCTGGTGGAGTTTCACGGTGCTGGATCGCTCACGCTTAACTGGACGCCACTTACCGCGATTCCCGTAAACTACCAGGACTCTGGACCTCCGGATCACTTAACGCGTGTAGACGCTCCCGCGGACTTGGTTGAACCTCTTTCCCACAGATTTTCCTGACTCTTTATAGGATCCCACACGGTGCTCTTCTCGCTGTCCCCACACGAAATTTCAGAACTCGGTCACGACCTACATTTGTCGTGAATATGTGTTGAAATTTCGTGTAGCGATTACCTTATCCGTATTTGCGTTGCATCGCATAATACAAATTTGTGACCTGGTTTTATGTGTCGAAAGTATCAACAAACATATCTCGAAATAAAGGAAAAAAAGAAATTTAAATTTTATAAAAATCCGAGCACTATGTGACAATATGTGGATGAGACAGCTTCTGTACTACTTGGTCCATTGTAAGGTCTGCACCATCATCTTGATCATATTTAAATAATTGGCCTTTATTATCACAGAGCTTTAAGAATGTAACCCTGATTTCCTCATCTTTTTCATCACTCTTGTCAATTACGCTCACCTATCTATATTCTGTATTTGTTTTGCCAAGTAATTTCACAACAATATAATCTCCAGTTTTAAATGGTTGTACTATAGCACAACTAGGTCCAGCTTCATTATCAGATTCTGAATCAGTGAACACATCTTCTACATTGAGTTTTGGCATTTGTTCATAAATTATTTTACCGATATTAAAGTGCGTACAACAATCATTGTCGCAAAAACAGCTTAGATTTTTCATCACTATCTCAGTAGAGTTTGATTTAATGCAAATAGAGTATAGAATTTTCCAGTGACTTGATGGACTTTGAGAGTGCCAACAAAATTTTTCGCTTTGGTTACTTCTCGACCGATTTTAGTGCTTATTTCTTTAATCGCTTCATCTGGTATAATGCATAAACTAATTCCAGGACATCTCTGTTCGACGGCTTGTACAAATTTCTCCAGGTTGTCAACATTGTTTCCAATTCTCTGAAAAATCCATATGAATAAGAGCATCTTCTTCTGTCAGCGTACTTTTAAGTTTTTTTATTTCACTGAACTGGTGTACAATATTTCTTTCGTGACGAAAAAAATTCTCTAGCTCTTCTTGCAATTCCATAATAAGGTTGCGCGGTTTCACATTAAAGGATTTCTTAACGTATTTGGCAATTCGACGAGTCTTTTCGGATTTTGGGTCTACGAAATCGACCTTTTCAGATATCCATTTCTTATAACTTTTTTGTCTTCTGTCATCGAATTCTTTATAAGCAGGAATCTTATTACCACACTTTTGACATTCTCTAGACAAACATTTCAGATTATAGCGGTCACAACATAGCTCTTGAAGCAATCTTCGATAGGTGTTATAATTTAAAATCTTTGCATTGAATAAAGCAGATAGATACTTTAAGGTCTATGTTTCCGTGGGTAATGCACAAACAGGTATAACATTTATCAACTTTGGGCATGACGATCCAAAACGGTCGTAGTCTGCAAAAAGATTGGTAATTTAGTGTGAAATTACTCTTCTGTTGTTTGAATTTCACGTACATACCCCAGTGCTTTTCTCGTTATGAATTCTTTCTTTCCCGCTCCAAGTCTACTATTAGAATCATCTTCATAAAACTTACAACTTCTCTTACACATTCGTCTGAAATTTTCCCTTTTCTTTCCAGTCGATGAGCCGTTTTTGCCTTCATTATTCTTTTATAGGTGATCACACCGGTATTTTTTATTCGCCATAACTTATATTAACTATCTTTCCTGTAACCATTTTTGTTAAAAGCTTTTTTCTTTTACTGTCTTCATCTCTAAAAAATTGTCTTGTATTTGTTCTTTTAATACTTCACTGAAAAGAGCTTTTTTGACTAGATCTTTTCTTAATTCTGGAGTATCTGTCATTTTTTGCAACTTCGTATTTGGTGTATCTTTGGGTTTTGGGTTTATATTTTTTTGTAATCCCGATGAACGTTTTTTGTATTTCAATACATTCTTTTTCAGTAATTTAATTTCTTCGTCTTTTTTCTTAATTATTTTATATCTTAACTTCTTTTCTTTATTATTATTATTTTTAATTATTTTAGCAACTTCAGGCGTTGGCATTTGAGGTGGAATAGATACATCAGAATCTGGAGTATTTTGTCTCATAAATGAATTGGTAATATTTGTTAATGCTTTTTTCTTATTGCGATACTTGTTGCAGTGCTCCTTCCACTTCTTTTTTGCGTCCCGGTGTTCTCGTGGAGTTCTATTCTCAACAAGATTCCTAGTTCCGTTTTCTTTTTTCTTAAGATACTTAAGGCGTTCTTTCTCTCTATGCTCTTCTCTTTTCTGAGGGTCGTTTTTAATACGTTCATATCTCTTTCGTTGTGCTTCCCTCTTTTGTAGAATCTTCCCTACCCATGTAGGGAATCACGATGGGACCAAACTTGGTCCAAATTTGGTTCAAGATTTTTCAACACCTTGTCCTAGATTGGCAACCAATATAGGACCAAAAACGATAAATGTTCGGTATGCCACTTGGGCACAAGCCTGGCTGTTAAGATTCGTCTACGACTGGGCTACGAATGCAGGTCCAAGATTTAGCATACAATATTGACCCAAGATTGGATAGCCAATCTTGGACCAAATATGGTAAATGCTTGGTATGTGACTTTCGCCCAAACTTCGCTTTTAAGCTTGGACCACGACTGAGCAACGAATGTTGAACCAATATTGTTATTATTGATATTGTACCTGGATGAATAAAATTTCAATAGAAGTCAATAGAAATTACTAATGATATTTTTTCCGCCAGCTAATTAAATTTATTTTACTATATTCAGTTCGTAAAATACATTAAACCAACTATTTATTTATATTCTTGTCATACATGAAATCTACCCACACAAATTGTATTTTTTACATATGAACTATACTTCTATCACAGGCTTCTCAGTGCATCGTTTCATTCTACCGCCTTCTCTATCGGATGCACTAGATAAATAATGACTGGTAGCCTTCAGAATATTGAGTGGCTGATTACAATCTTTATATTTCGATTGCAAAAATCTGAAAAAATGGATGATAAAACATTAGGAAACAAACGTACAAAAAAATACAAAATGAATTAGTTATTAAAATTTCAGGATGATTATATAACCTTCTTTAAACAGGAAGTTAGTGAAAAATATGACAATAAATAGTGATAAAGGTTACCAATCATACACCCATACGTTTTCGTGTCACGAAAACTTTTCTTTCCTATCCATTTCATCACTCGGCCAGTGCCACTGTACAACAACTGTATGTGAAAGGGGGGTAGCCCCGGCCAATTTTTTTTTGTTATTGTGACTATATTATCAAGAGAAATACAACGAAAACTACAAAAAAATAATCAACACTATATTTATTCGTATTAGAATATTGAAAATTTGAATAATGGTCGCGCAGACCGAAACTTGTTAGGTTTTTCTAATAAATTTGGTGAAACTTTCCTTTTGCGTTTGTTTTTACTTCATTAAGTATGTTTCACAATAGTTGCACCCCACAAAGTGTTCAGTTTATTAAAAATTATATGCAATCCTGATTAAACCCACTTCAATTAGTGGTAAAATTTTGGTATCTTTTTGAAGTGGCAGGTAGCTCCGGCCACCCACGTAATTAGTGGCTAAATCGTTTTTTTTGGCGACACACACATCACAGTTGTAGTACAAATCTGATGGATTTACATCTACACATTCCTAGCTGTTAATCGTTTCTTTGAGGCATCTGGAAGAGGCGACAAAACCTTAAGCACATCATTAATATTCCCAACATCAACACTTGGACTTGGCACAGCCTCTTGTAAGGTGGCTGACGACACAGCTGGGACGCTAATTGCTGGTTCAACGTTTGAGTTTGCTACTGCTTCATGAGGTTGAATGGCAGCTGACGATATGGGCAGAGCACTGGTTGACGGTCCTGGTGTATTTTCAAATACTTTCGCACTAGGAGCTTGGATTGTTGACTGGCTAGATCTATCTTCGATTGGTACGTCAGTTAACGCCGAACCTAAAAAGTCTAGGTCTGAAAACATGTCTCGATTGAAGGGCTGGATACCCGTGCAACGGAAACCACTTTGGGCTATTTCTAATCTTGCAGCTTTCGTGAACGCTATATTTGTCAGTCCAGCCACGTCGTAATCAGTCAGTCGAGCACCAGCATTCTGACGCATCCACGATGCACTTGCTGACCCATAAGCTTGTTTGAAAGGACTTGAAAAATGGCTGAAACTTGTGAGTCGTGCGGGGCGGAGTGCTCAGCATATGAATGTGATTATCTCTAGCAAATTCAATAACATTAAGATCATTGTGGCTATTGTGTCCGTCTAATATTAGCAGAACAGGGTGTTGTAGCCACTGGAGAAATATCAATGCTTTATGGTGGTGCACCAATCATAAGCCGACCATTCTTTTCCATTTTCTTCCTAGGCAAAATGAACATAGGGGGTATAAAGTGACCCGATGCACTCATAGAAATCATGACAGTGATGTTGCGCCCTCGTTCAGCTGAAGTGAGTTTTTACCTTTCACTGATAAAACACTCATTTTTGTGAGCCGTCGATATTCCTGTCTCGTCAGCATTATAAATTTGAGAGACTTGAAAATAAAATTTTCATACAGGTTGAAGAGGAGGTCATAAAACCGATTAACATGTGGTTTTTTGAAACCTGTAGAACGCATCAAGCTTGTTGCCTCAGGGGTTCTTAGTACCACGCCTAGATTTCTTTTCTTGAATTCGCAAAAAAAATCTTTCCCAGCCATTCGTTTGTCTATTAAATCTGTGGGGAACTTTAATTTTTTCTGCTAAATCAAAGGCGGTTTAAATGTTTGTCCAAAGCATCCTAATTTTGGCTTAAGAGTGACCTGATGACCTTTAATACCCGATCCTTTAGAGTAGTACGTGGAACTTCATACTGATCTGCGGCAGCTCTCCCAGAACATTTTTTCTCAAGCACCACTTGAATTGCTTTTTTCATGTTTTCTTCACTCCAGTCTCCGCGATTCGTAGTTCTAGTTTTAAATTTCGGCATTGTGACACTGCAAACAAATATTTTTTTGAATTAAGACAAAATAATAAAATCAATATAGAATAATAAACATCTAACATATGGCAGGGGATACCCCCAAAACTAATGGCCGAAGTTACTCGACTTGATTTTCTTAAAAAAAAAAATCTTTTTAAAAAGCGTTGAAATAAACTTCAAAGTGCAAAATTAAATAGTATTCCATTATGTAAACAAAATCAAATAAATAATTACTTACGTTTATCCCATGAATAATGGTTTTCGAAACAATTGAAGTCACGCGGCCGTCGTCGTCAACGAATAAGAAATTCACTCGATCACGCCCGAACGCAGCAGTCAATCGACTTCTACTGTTAGCGTTTGAGGAATTACTCTGAAACGCACACAGAGATCACACGAAATTCAAGGTCACGCCGTGCGAAGTACTAATATTTGGTATGGCCGAGGCTACCCCCCTTATAACATTCCCTATAATGCTGTTTACATCTTTATCATAATTAGTGGATCCTGATGTGAACACCCGAAAAAGTTGTTTCTGTAAAAAAAATTTCAACCACTAAAAATTTATAAAATAGATGTTCACTTCACCAAGGTAAATAAGGGCCATGTGCAAGAACAGTAATGAGTAAGAAATCCTTTGGTAAGGATAAGCGTAAGACTTGGTATGAATAGACCATAAGTTTATTGTTATAGTAATAAATTATCTCTTTAGCCGACCCGTTAGGTCAGCTAAATGCGATGTGTAAAAATATTAAACACTTCAATGGAAGAAATATTTTTTCTCGAAGTTTGGCCAAATTATGGTCCTGTATAGACATCCTAAGATTCAGTTATACTGCGTTGGGCAAAACTAGGCAAACCGTTAATTTATGTAACTGGACATTTGAAATTTGGCCAAACTTTAATCCGGTATTGGTAAACGGATGCTCAGTTACCCAGTATTGGACCAAGCTTGGCGAAACGTTAATATACCTAGAGTTGGCAATTAAAAATTGGTCGAAAATTGCTCCATGCTATTAAGCTGTACATATAGGAAATATGTATCTATTGTATTAATTCTAACAAACTTAAATTAAAATCGAAGTCACTGAAACAGAAATAAATTAAAAATTCTTGCCATGTTTTTCAAAAGGATAACTTACTTGCTGAACGCCTCCAAAATCTCCTGCGAATTTATATCGAACTGTGGAGGCATTTCAGCATCCCCCAAAGCGGCCCACGTTTCTCCTTCACTGTCATCAAACAGGTCAGGGGAGGTCGGCCGTACAGGTAGTGGTGGTGCAGTAGGGTTGCCCACCGCTTCACTAGGTGTGTGACTACAAAAAAGTGGAGTATTCAAAACTTTTGGAATTATTTTTAAAGATAACACTTACACAACTCTACTCCCTGCCTGCACATTTCTTCGGGGGAGATGTTCCCACCATTGGCGCCGCTGTTGCTGATCTCTAGAATTTTGTTAAAATTTTTAATTGAAGCTTAACAAAATTTTATAAACTTACTGTTGCACTGTCGGCACACTATTTGGCACTACACGCAACCGTCTAGGACGTCGAGGCGACTAGGCTCTCTCGGCACCCTCGACGACGGTCGCTGGCGCCTATTTGGCACAAAATCTTCATCTCCGGATGGAGATCTTTGCCGGCGGCGGTTTAATCCTGACGGACCTGCTGTAGGAGATGGTGGGGGCGGGGGTGACGCTTGTGTTAGCCTGTAAACATGTGAGCTAATAGACAAATGCAAAAAAGAAAATCTAATATAGTAACTGAAGCATTGAAACTTAATGAGGTAAATAAAGTTAAGCTATTCTAAATCAGCTAAACTACTCACCCTGTAAGAGCTATTATTAAAATAGGCTCTTCCTCGAGTTGCTGCCCCTGCTGCTGTTGTTGCTGTCGTTGTTGTTGCTGCTGTGGTTGTTGTTGTGATTCCTCAGCCCTGCACAGAAAACTTTACTTTTTAAACCCTGAAATATATGCAATTTATTTTGAATACTTACTGAAACTACGGGCGCGCCTGTTGTGTTGGTTGGCGGCACGCACACCACCGATCTTTCAGGGGTGTTCTGCATACTCCTGCGTTTGAAAAGGTCCACCACAGCTAAAATAGCAGCGCATTGTAACAACGTCATACACTCGAGGTGAGGCATTTTGAAAGTTTTGCAAGCAATATATCGAGCAAGTAAACAGATTTTCTCCAGACTTGACTAAAAGTTTTGCAAGCAATGCATCGAACAAGTAACCTGATATTCTCCAGACATGCAGAATACACTGACAAGGTGCGTTCATGCCCGTAAAAACACCTGAAAGCTAAAAACGACACCTTCTTTCCCCCCGATCCTCAAACGCCAAATTAGACCTCCAGAGGCATGAAAAAGTGGAGGTTGGCCCCTCCTGTGACCGCTAATTAGCCCTAATTAACTAAAATTGCGAATCTTTTACTTTATTATTTATTACCGGAACAATAAATCTACCACTAAACCGTATATCTACCGACCTACTACAAGGAAGAGAATGATACCCTTATCTTTTTCGGCTAGCCAGGTAACGAACTCTATTGGTACTTGATGCGGCATTTTCTTTCGGGATTTTGGCCGTGGTCCGTGGAAGAGCTCGCTCTATTGGAATAGAATTGTACGTTTCAAAGTTGACTAGACCTAGTGAATACTCAAAATCATCATCCAAAACAATCGGGGTACTAATAGCTTGTAAAATTGATGCAACACCGGTTAAAGTAAACGTATACATGTTGATAGTCTGTTAACGTAATGTCAAACGGGGTTCCAGTAAACGTTTACATGTTGATAGTCTGTTACCATTATGTCAAACGGGGTTACAATAAACGTATACATGTTAATAGTCTGTTAACGTTATGTCAAACGGGGTTCAAGTAAACGTATACATGTTGATAGTCTGTTAACGTTATGTCAATCGTGGTTAAAGTAAATGTAAACATGTTGATAGTCTGTTAACGTTATGTCAAACGTGGTTCACCGGTTAAAGTAAACGTAAACATGTTGATAGTCTGTTAACGTTATGTCAAACGTGGTTCACCGGTTAAAGTAAACGTAAACATGTTGATAGTCTATTAACGTTATGTCAATCGTGGTTAAAGTAAACGTAAACATGTTGATAGTCTGTTAACGTTATGTCAAACGTGGTTCACCGGTTAAAGTAAACGTAAACATGTTGATAGTCTGTTAACGTTATGTCAAACGGGGTTCAAGTAAACGCATAACCATCTCTGGCGCGAAGCGCTCGCGCCATTTCGTCGATTATTTTTTCTAATGTGGGGTGAGTGAAACGACGTAAATATTGAGAGTTTATATGGCGAAACGTTTTTTTGTTCTTGAATCTTTAATTGAGTAGGCAATTTCGATTGTGCGGAATGGTACTTATTATAAGTGTTGGGTTCCAGGAAGTCGAAACAAAAGTATTTAGAAAAAATAGTGTATCGAAAGACAAAAAATTAGTTGAAAGTAGCCATGTAAGCAACGTCGTCGAAGAAGTTAGTGAGGATGGTTTGCGACTTTTAAAAAGTCGCGTTTTAAGAGAAACGCCAGGCGTAATGAGCGGTAAAAATAATATGAATTATTCTGATGTAAAAGTAGAGGTAACGTTATTTTTATGTTATAAAAAATTTAAAATCCGTTTTGAAAATGAAAAAGTTTGATATGAAGCATATTTAAGTTGTACGTCACTTTATAGTGTATTTTTAACAGATTAACGAAGACACAAGTATAAAAACAACGATTTGTAATTGCAAAGCTGGCCAATGTCTACGTAAACACGCAGCTGCTGCTTGCATGTAAGTAAATTTAGAAAATTTTTATTCGAAAACCAACGAGCCTATGGTATGGAACGAGCCATCGGAGAGGCAATTAGAAAACTACAAAAAGGGATGTACAATAAGTAAACTATTTTCGAATGACAAAGACAACGTGACTCATGTTTCCCAATTAATACCAACGGTTCACAATAAGATTTAATTAAATGAAAGTTCCCTAAGTAACATGATAAAAGCCGAAAAAAAATACGAAGAGGAAATAGAAAAACGAGAAGAAGCTAGGGAAAAAGAAAAAGTGAAATCAAAGAACTATTAGAACAGTTACACGAATTGCAAAAAAAATTGCAAGAATTTCACGCGTTCAAAATAAAATATTATTCAGATGAAAGGATTACTTTACAAAAATATACCTGCCCAGAAGAGTTTAAGTGCCAGTATGCCTTGATCGAAGTAAATAAAGAAAAATGGGTTGGTATTGCCTGGAAATCAGCGAAACAGTCTGAATCTGTATCTTGGTTCACAGAAAGGTACGTCAGAATAACGTGTAGCAGCAAAGCGCACGAGATAAAGGCACAACAATCTACAGCGAAAAGTGTTTTTGAACAACAAACTGGTTTAAATGTTTTCAATGTCGGACTTATTCGCAAAAATACAAGCTAGATACATAATATCGTCTATTTTGTTAATTAATTCGACGTTAATGTGTTGTAGTAACTTAAAAATGTTTACTCGCTGAATTGCTCTTTCTACGTGAATCTTTACGGATGCTATAGAATGCTCTTCCAAAAGATCGTTTGCGCTAAACTGAGGTTGATTTGCAAAAGGAGGCATTACGAGAGTACATTCTCTTTGAAATAGTTCTGTTTTGATTTGCGGAAAGCCCTTGTCGGCCATCACCTCATCTCCTGGACGAAGTCAATTTAAAAATCCGGAGTCATTTACAATAAAACTATCAGTCGAACGCCCCCCATAACCTTTTGACATTAATGTTATCAGTCCTGATGGACTGATACCAATTAAATATTTAATTGTGAAATCGCCCTTGTAATTAGAATACATAAGTATGCGCTGTTCCACTGTGGAAAGTGTATCGCAGTACAACTCGGTGCAATCTATAATTACTCGACAACTAGGGTAATTTTTAAAACTTTCAGGCATCGTATCTTTTATTGTCTCCTTCGATGGCCAAAATAATCAGGATTTTGTCATTGATTTCAGTGTCAAGTATACTAGAAAAAATTTTAAATGCGCTTTGGCGTGAAATCCCAAATATTATGCCTAATGAAGAAAAACCTAATCCTAATTTGAATTTCATTAAGAATAACAGCTATTTTTTACACAATTTTTTGTAATATTTCGGCTGTCCATTCTCACCCGGTTGGATTAATACTAGTAAAACTTCAAACAGTAATGTAGAAATACCAGTAAGCTTTTTCATCGACCCATCGCTTGTTATACTGCTGTACACACTAAAAGATGTAGGGGAGACCGGGCAGGTTGTCACAATTTTTACGTTTAAATTTTTGTAGAGGGAGTTTGTATAAGTACCATTTTCGGTATTAGCCCATACTATAATATGCTCTCTTAGCTGTATTATTCTGCAGTTTTGAGACTCTATCGATAAGGGTTTTTTGTTTGTAATAAATTTAGTCAAAGCAAATTCTGTGACAACCTGCCCCGACCCTGGGTCGGTTGTCACAGACTCTGGAGTTGGTTGTCACGGGTTATTTAAATGGAGAAAAATAAGATTTGAAATGGTTTAATAAACTGTATTAAGATTAGGAAATAGTCAAATACGTGATGTTAGTACAAGAAGTATTAAAAGTAGACCAGTAATTTAAATTTAAAACAGATTTAGAGACTGAAATACTCATCTAAGTGAATATTTAAGGATCAATAATAGGTACATTAGTCACTTTCGGTTGCACAATTAAGACAAGTAAGATGGGTGGACCATGGAAGGCCACTCTAACGAGAAAACATTTTTTATTCGTTTACTTACTGGATAAATAAAGGAAACAAATTATTAAGTAATACTTTGTTTTATTGTGCACCATATAAATCGTTTTCATTTTACCTAACTTTAATTACTATTTATTAATCTTAAGTTTTATTAAGCTCTTCCAAATGGGCTTGCAGGGAACACGGCTCCAAACAAGGCCAATATTATACATGAGTCGTTAAACATAAAAAAAGAGTTGTAACAATAAATATATCCGCTTTAACTAAAACTACACAATAAGCTCTATCATTTAAACGAAACATTAAAAGCTCAATATATTTTCATCTATAAAAAATTCAACGAATAACAAATAGTATTAATGAGAATCATATTGGCATCAAATAACTTGCCAATGTGTTTTGTAATGAAATTAAAAACTTTTTTTTTTACCCAAAATGGCCTTCTTATGGGTCCGTTCTTTGTAAGGCCAAAATGTTCCTAAGAAAGCCAAACTAACAATTATGACTATGACTTTTTTATATTAATTATAATAAAATAATAGGAATTACAGACTACTGTAATTGTAAAAACTTATCATGGCACATAGTCAGTCTTGTAGTCAGGAATGTTTAAAATCAACTATTCTTAAGATTAAAAGACGAAAATAATTATAATAAAATTAAAATTAAATTCGGAAACAAACTTAGAAACTAAAAGGATATTAATTTTGTATGTTTTAATTACAATCTGGGCATATAAATATCTTTTTTAGTGAGACTCGTACCCTCCTCATGATACCACTTTCGACACTTTTACACTCGCCACATGCGTGACAGTACTCCACTCATTCCCTTATAAGTAATAGCCTTTTGCCGTGGACGTGAAGACTTTATTTTTAAAATCTGAAATATTCGCATAAAAATCTGTTCAATTACTCACTTATTGTTATAAAGTCTTTTTGCTTAAAGTGTGGCCCATGTACCATAGCAAGGCCAACGGTCAAAGTTTTAATTGGCCTTATTAGGAACCACCGGCTTTCCTGGGAACACTACCAATATTTTAACTTTAATTGAGGAAAAACTAGGTGTTTTTTTCTTTTGTACTATAAACATATCCTTATACGACAATTCACAGTAAAAAAATATGAGATAATAATGAGTTATTGACTAGAAACTTACGTTTTGTAGTGCGCGCGAATAACAATTGTAACGTCGACGACCGATGTCTACGAAGCGTGAGATCGCACGGCCACAATAGGGATGCGATCGACTCGCCGCCACGTTTGTGGCCTTGAGTTTGATGGATCTTAGTGTGTAGTAGAATATGTCTTTACATGTCGATAACTACGATTTTTTAATAGTTGGCCTTCAAAGGAGCGTGGCCTTCCATGGTCCACCCACCTTATAAAAGTTATTCAGCCCGGGGGTACATAATGCGTGAGCCCAGTTCTTGCATTCTATGCACTGTATCCGCTCTTCCCCTTATTTGCTGTTAGAAAATGGTTCTAAGCACTCTAAACAAAAACAGTCATCACCTTCTTCTTCTTCCCTGCTCGACATGTGATTTACTACGTTGTTTGAAGTTTCTTTCTTCTTTTTTGCATTTTTATTTTTTCCTGTTGTTGGTTCGTACAGCCATTTCTTTGTCTTTTTTTGTCTGCTACCAGCAGTCTGTTCTTCTAGTTTCCTTTTGACCGGCGTATCGGTTAAGATTGCTGTCTCTCTTTTTCGACTGTTATTTCTCTTTGTAACTTTTCTGTTTCCAGCCTTCGGTAAAGGTCTCACTTGAAATACTGGCGTGTGTGCTTTGCTCGGCCCAGGTTGAGGTTCATTTGTCTCTGCATCAGGAACCAATGAAATAGAACGGTTATCAAAGGACTGTATTGGACGCTTCTCTGGAGTACGCTCTACAAGCTGGTTTGCAGGCTGTTCTCGAAGGTTGTTTGTACGCTGCTCTGAAAGATGGTTTGCGGGCTGCTCTCTGTCCGTGGCATAGCTTGGTGCAAAATCCGCATAGGTGAATATGTCACGATTGAATAGAAATATTCCTGTGCACCGGAATCCTGATGAAATATTATTTGGGGTCATTGCCAGTGGATATGCACGAGTAACGAGCTGTGGAATGTTGTCGCCGTCGCTCGGGGCGTCGTTCTGCGTTTGGGTGCGTGGGCGAAGGCGGGACCGCGTTCTCGCGTCGGTCCGCGCAATCGGACGCAATCCGAGCGGGACACAAAATATTTGACTACGGAGTTCCTGGGCAAAGAGAGGTCTGGTGTGGTTTTTAAGCGATTTATTCTAAATTACTAAATCGTAAGTGCGTAAATTATACAAAGTCTAAGAACAAACAGAAACTACAAACAATATTTACATTTAAAACTATGATATATAATAAAAAAACAATAAAATGTTTCAACAAATTTATTAAGAAAAATTCTCTTACAATTGTTTCGACAAATCTGTCATTATCAAAGAGAATAATAAGAAGTACTAAATTATGAGTTAAAATGTGAATGCTTATATACAAAACTAGTCAAGGATACCACTAATTATAGGACTGCCCGGAAAGTATATATATATATATAATTATATCCTATGGAACATTTGCCTCATTAAGACTACCAATAGTAATAAAAAATATTTAATAGGTGAAAGGTAGATTCATTAGGTGACGTAAAATTGAATTGACTATAAAAACTTATGTATTTCTTTTGTATTTTTTAGAATTACTTTATTGTTAAAACGGTCTTTTGTTCATCCTTATTAATAAACTTGTTAAAACCCTTAGTGTTGTTTTTTAAAAACACATTTGCGGTTACGAACCTTATAATTGGCGCTGCGAACAGGATCCAGAAGAAGTTCCTCTACAGTTCCTGTACCATTTTTAATTGGAAACTGTGTGAACTCCAGGTGGTTTCAACCCCAGATTCTGGATTCAGCAAGGAAACAAAGGACAAGTAAAGGATTCTCAACCCTGTGGATCATCGAGACAAAGAAAACAACTGCCGTTAATCTTTGCGACGAGATCACCTACCAGAGGGAGTAAAAGGTACTGTTCCCTTTTTCCTTTTCCTAGTTTTTAAGAAATTATTACAGTTTTCTTTATATGTGCACTAATATAGACGAACAATTGTTAGAGTCTATTAGAGAAGTTGAAATGGCTTTAACAGCAGAGCAATTCAAATTTAGGTTTGAGGTAGCTAAGGAATCCATTCCTTACTACGAAGGGGGTTCTGAAAATTTAAGCTTTTTTATACACCAAGTAGAATGGTTCATGAAACACTTAACAACTAATGATAATTTCCTTAATGAAATGCTTTTTAATTTTATTAGTAGTAGGGTAGGAGGAGAAGCTCGTTCTAAATTAGTTTCTAACCAACCGAAAAACTGGGTAGAATTTAAATCTTTACTATTAAATCGTTTTGGTGATCCTAGATCAGAACAAATTCTTTTCAATTCACTCAACTCCTGTTATCAGAAATCTAATCAAAATTACGAACAATATGCAGAAGAAATAAAGAAACGTTTGCATTCTCTTAAAGAATATATTCAACTTAATATAAAAGTAGATGTTTTAATCCAAAGCAAATTACAATTTTATAACGAAATTGCGAAGAAAACATTTATTGCAGGAATTAGGGACCCTTATCACACGCATTTAAAATATACTTTACCTGTAGACTTAGATGGTTGTATCTTGGCTTGTCGAAACTATGACGACCAAGAACAGCAAACTCATTTCTTAAACTTTATGAGATCGAAAGAAAATAAACCTAAACAATCAACCCCAATGCATTTTAAACGACCATTCCAGATGCATTTTCCTGAACAAACGTCATTCCCGTCCTCTTCTAATTTTTCCATTCAAAAACCCCAATTCCCCAGAGGACCTATACAAATGCCTAAACCAGTTCCTATTAAATATAACTTCCCAACTAACTCACAAGTTTTTGGAACAAAAAGTACTAACGTTTTTAAACCAAACCAACAAAAACCTTCATTTAACAAACCCACTCCTATGTCTATAAGTCCCCGAAATACTTTCCAGCCTAGACAAGAACCGTCTCCTAACTTTTTTCAAAATTATGGACAGAAACCTAACTTTATAAGTGAAGAGTTACACAATAATGAAACGAATGACGACATCAACACTACTTGTGACAAAGACATTGAAAAAATTTATTTTAGTGAACAGATAGACGATAATCTCTTTGAAGAAAATACAGAGGAAAATTTTATAGAAAATGCCTTGATAGACCACAATACCTAATCGATCTAAATACATTGTTTAATCAACCTAAATTGCCGTTTATTTATTCTCATAATTTCAAAATTAAAATTCTCATTGATTCAGGTGCTTCATCTTCCATTATCAATCCTGATATTGCCTATAAATATTTTTCAAAATTTATTTACCCTTATGATTTTGAGGTAACGGCCCTGCATAAAACAATGCAAGGTACGCACGCTGTGAAGGTACCCTTATTAGGTGAATTTGGTGAACAACGAGATATAGAATTCTTAATTTTACCCTGGCATAGTAAGTATGACTGTTTGATAGGCAATAAAGATTTAAGATTACTAAATGCAACTATAGATTTTAATAAAAAACTACTAACTACTCCGAACACAATAATTAAATATCAAGAAGATGTTAATGAATTAATTAATAAATTAAAAATACTTAAAGTAAATTGTAATAACTGCGACGTTATAGTAGGACCCATTATAACTAATGATCAGACAATTCCCGAAGGTATTTACCAGGTTAAAGACAATAAAATTACCTTACCAATTTTAAATAATGACAAAATAAAAAATAAATTAGAAGTGACTAACCTTAATAATAATTACGAAATAGCACATTCGACTGACAACTTTCAAAATTATGACATTAAAGTTGATGATCTAATTAGGACTGACCATATGAATACTAAAGAAAAAAAACATATATTAAATCTTTGTAATCGGTTTAAACACTGTTTCTACAATGAAAAAACCCCTTTAACTGCAACAAATGCCACTACGCATCATATAAGAACAACTGATGATCACCCAGTCTACACAAAAAATTTTCGTTATCCATTTCATCTTAAGGAAGAGATTCAAAAACAGATACGCAAACTATTAAATGACAAAATAATCAAACCCTCTATCTCACCTTTCTCACCTTATTCCTCGCCTGTATGGATCGTTCCGAAGAAGTTGGATGCCAGCGGCAAGAAGAAGTGGAGGATGGTGATTGATTTCAGGAAAATCAACGAAAAGACCGTAGAAGACAAATATCCTTTACCCAGAGTGGAAGAGATACTGGAAAGTCTAGGAAAATGTACCTATTTCAGCACGCTTGATCTGGCCCAGGGTTTTCATCAGATCGAAATGGACCCGAGATCGATGGAGAAGACGGCGTTTACAGTCGAGAACGGCCACTATGAATATGTAAGGATGCCTTTTGGACTCAAGAACGCCCCAGCAACCTTCCAGAGGATGATGGACCACGTGTTAACGAAATTCCTACATAAGACTTGCTTTGTATATATGGACGATATTGTCATCTTTTCTAAATCACTACAAGAGCACATTCAACATCTTAAAGAGATATTTCAGGAACTATCTAAATATAGCCTCAAGGTACAATTAGACAAAAGTGAATTTTTGAGAAAAGAGGTACCCTTTTTAGGTCATATAATAACTCCAGAGGGTGTTAAGCCGAATCCTGACAAGATCCGAGC
Source organism: Agrilus mali (assembly GCA_029378335.1). Taxonomy (NCBI): domain Eukaryota; kingdom Metazoa; phylum Arthropoda; class Insecta; order Coleoptera; family Buprestidae; genus Agrilus; species Agrilus mali. The sequence continues at coordinate 19,869,205 of CM055656.1, forward strand.
TATACAAAACTTCCCCATCCCCACATCACCAAGAGAAATAAAAGCTTTTCTAGGTTTGGCAGGTTATTATCGTAAATTTATAAAAAACTTTGCTAGAATAACGAAACCTTTAACAAAATGTTTAAGAAAAGGTGAAAAAGTTGACGTAACGAATATAGAATATGTAGAAGCAATCAATAAATGCAAAGAGTTAATATCTAATGCCCCTATTCTGTCATACCCCGATTTCTCTAAACCCTTTACCATCACAACAGACGCCAGTAACATAGCTATAGGATCAGTCATTTCGCAAAACACGCATCCTATTGCATTTTATTCCCGTACTTTAAACACGGCGGAACAAAACTACAGCACAATTGAGAAAGAGTTATTATCTATAGTCGAATCTTGTAAACAGTTTAGGCCATACATATTTGGTAGGAGATTTATAATAGAAACAGATCATAAACCCTTGGTCTGGTTGTTTTCTCTAAAAGAACCCAATTCTCGTTTAACACGTTGGCGATTAAGGTTAGAAGAGTACAACTTCGAAATAAAATACAAGAAGGGTAAAGAGAATCTTCTTGCCGATGCCCTCAGCAGAATTGAATTGCAGATGAAAGAAGTAGCCTCTAACGATCAAGAGTTTGAAGAAGACATGGACTCATTATTCCCTGAGGTTGATCAACAAGAAGAGCTATCCCTTAAGGAACTTGATGAAATAATAGAGAACACGCCTTTGGAACTACCCCAACCAAGGAAAACCGAAGAAAACGAAACAGTGCATACAAATAGAGAAGATAATACAAGTTTCAGCCTACCAATTTCAGAAAAAGTATTACAATCATTCACCAATTCCATCACATTAAAATATTCAGATTCGTACCAAGTAAAAAGAAAAAGTTATTCGAAAGACCTTAAACAGTGCAAATTAGACGTTAGCATAAGGAAAGGAAATGAATTAGAACAAATTACCCAACTTTTGAGAGAATACGTTCGACCAGACACGTTATACGGAGTTTATTTTTACGACAATGATTTAGAAAAATATTTCGTTAAAATATGTCAAAATTTGTTTAACGATACTCTTAGATTTCGTAAATGTACCAAATCTGTTCCAATAATACAAATTAATCGTTTTAAGGAATTACTAGAACTTTATCATAACAATAATCATAACGGTATAAGCGAAACTTACTCTCATTTCACAAATCTCTATTATTTACCCCGAATGAAAGATCACATTTCAAATTTCATTAACAATTGTACCATATGTTTAGTCCTTATCAGAGTATTTTTAAAGGACCGCTAATTGCTAAAAGACCCTTTGAACATCTTTTTATAGACATTTTTACTTTTCAGAGTAAAAACTTTTTAACAATAATTGATGTTTTTTCAAAATTTGCTCAAGCCTATTATATTGAAGATAAAAATGGAATTACAATCTTAAATAAACTTAGGCATTATTTCTCTAATCACAATTATCCAAGTAAAATAACTGCGGATAGTGGGAGCGAGTTTAACAACTTCCTTGTTAAAGAATATATGCAACTTAATAAAATTAATTTTCATCTAACCACTGTTCAAAATCCTACAAGTAATTCACCCATCGAAAGACTTCATAGTACCATAAAAGAAAAATTAAATATTTTAATCAGCCAGAATCCTAAAGAAGATTTAAAAATACTAATGACTACTGCAATTACCATTTATAATCAGTCCGTTCATTCTACAACAGGTTATACACCATTTACTCTTTTATATGGCCCCTATGATAATTTAAATGCCCATGAATTAGATCTTGACATGACAATTTATGACGACTACAATATGAAAAGGAAAAATGAATTGTTACCTTTTTACGAAGCACTTTACAACAAAATCCTAGATAAAAACAAAAAAATTTTAGAAAAACGTAATGACCAAATTAATGATGACACACCTAAAGAAGTCCCTGAAATTGTTTATGTAACAACCGGTATGGGTAAAAGAATAAAACAATCTAAAAAGTACACTGCTTTTCAAATTTTCGAAAAAAAGGATCAAAATTTAATAGGAGTAACTTTAGGAAATAATAAAATAAAAAAATATAATACTAGAAAAATGAAACGTTTAAGAAAACAATTTTCGTTTCAGAACAATGATCCTCCAAATGGTAATTCTACTACTGGTGGAACAAATTCCCAGTCTTCAGATACATAACATCGAAGATAACCAAATCTTTTACGAAAATAATATAGGTATTGCTAGAACTATAAACCACTATCATAATTTTTATTATTACGTAAACTTAACACAAATTAAACAATCCTATCTTTCTTTTTTATCTAATACAAAAGTATTATACTATAAATATTCTAAAACATCTGATCCCTTAATGAATCATGTTATGAATACCTTCAATGAAATCGAAGATACTTATTCAAAATTGACCTTTAAGAGAAGTAAACGAGGATTAGTAGACGGGCTCGGTACCTTACTAAAATATATTACAGGAAATCCCGATGCAGGAGACTTGAGGGAATTGCAAAGTAATATGCAAATTTTATATAATAATGAAAAGGATGTTTTAGAACAATCAAGTAAAACAGTTTCTTTAGTACAGCAACTTACAACACAATATAGGAAAAATTTAAAAACCATTCAACAAAATAATGAAAAAATTCTAGAAAGTATTAATGAATTAGAAAAACAAGATAATCAAGAAAAAGTTTTATTAAATTTCCTATATAATGAGAAAGAGTTTCTCTCTTTCTTGAATAAATTGGTGAGAAGCATTTGGTTATCCGAAAATCAATTGATAAATTTAGAATTAATACCATTTAATGAATTAAAAAATATATTTGACCATTTACAAAGCGTTTATACTAAAGAAGCTATAATTTCTTCAGAACACCCTATCTAAGATTTTAAATATTCTAAAGAATTTCTTGCAATTACGAATGAAACTGTAATTTTTTCTTTAAAAATACCTATCCTTAGTCCTATCAAATTCCAACTTTCCCAAATAATACCCATTATGAACAAGTTTAACCAAGTATTAATACCAATTGGTACCTACTACCTGAAGAAGCTGAGAATATACTACTGGACCAACGAATGTGAAGTGATACAAGACTCATCGATATTTATGTGTAAAAACTTTATAAAGGACAATTGTGATTTATCTAATAATTGTACAACGGCAACAACTACTCATGAATTTAACATAATCATAGATTTAATTGACAAATTAATAATTTCTACTAACAAACAAATAGAAATAGGTGATGAAGACAACAACAACATTTTATCTGTAAATCAATCTTGTATATTATATAATTTTTCCACAGTCTATATTAATAATATCAGGTATCAAATATCGAATAAACCATTTAAAATTAATTTACCAAAAATTACAGTTGATATTAAAACTAAACATTTTATAGATACAAAAATTCAAGATTTAAAAGATTTAGGTAATTTAAATGTTCACATGAAAAATATTAAATTGGAACCATTGTCTCATGTCCATTATACATCATATGGAAGTCTAAGTTTAACTACTATAGTTATCTTAATAATAATTGTATACATTATTTGTAAATATTGCCGACCACAGAAAAAAAAAGACGATTTCAGTATCATACACCGAAGATGGCGAAGACGTCATCCGTCTAAAGGGGGAGGAATTATATCCTATGGAACATTTGCCTCATTAAGACTACCAATAGTAATAAAAAATACTTAATAGGTGAAAGGTAGATTCATTAGGTGACGTAAAATTGAATTGACTATAAAAACTTATGTATTTCTTTTGTATTTTTTAGAATTACTTTATTGTTAAAACGGTCTTTTGTTCATCCTTATTAATAAACTTGTTAAAACCCTTAGTGTTGTTTTTTAAAAACACATTTGCGGTTACGAACCTTATAATTATATATATATATATATATATTATAATACGATTTATTAAATGAAGATATTTACATGGTGCCGCTGCTCCACCCGAAGGTACTACAGCGGCGGTCTTTCATAATTTTTATATGTACATATTATAAAATAAATGCAAAAATATAAATAAATGATTAAAATTATGTAACTTAATTAATTAACTCGATGTAATTACAATTCCCTACGTTATCTCCTCCTTCTGCCCTTTCGCGGGGGGATAGAATAGACACAAAACCTTCGGAAGTAAATTTATTATAATTAAGTTTTTACAATAGAAATAGGGCAGAGGCAGAGGAGGGCCTGCAAGAAATAATACTCACATTGAGTAATCGTGTGGCGTCAGGGCTGGGATGCGCAAAACGGTGTTATCGCGAAGTGATTTAAAGCATCATTGATTAAAAGAACATATTTGTTGAACGAGTGTTATGCGCATTCGAGCCGAAACGCCAGTCGTGGTATAAGATACACAAAGAAAAAACAATTCACAAAGAAATTATATACAAAATTGTAAAGTGAGTTCGCTCGATAAGAATAGATAATATTTACAATCTGGGAAGTATATACATGGATCCAACATTTGCTGCAACGGGCTAGGAAAACCCAGAAAAACCCAACCAGACCCCAACGAACAAACAATACAAGGAAGGAAACAAAATACTTGTGTTATTTCGGCTAGAATATGAAAGGCAAAGTTTTCACAAAATGATATATTTTAATGGGAAATGATTCAAGAAAGTATAATTAGCACTTTTATATTTCATATTCATGCCGAAACATCGCAGTTGTAAAATATATCCATGTGGAACGTTAGTTCCGGATCATACAGGAAATATATACATTATTTACATAAAAGACCCCAATAATAAGACGAAAATTTTGAATTTAATATAGCCGGATATTAGCAATCTCGTAAAAAAGAAAAACGCGTTAGCAAGCACCGCACAAAAATAAAAGGAATAACGATCGTTTCGAGATTCTTTTTAACACGCCTGGGCCATCTTGTTGGAGGCTCGGGTCATACCGTCGAAACAGCATCGAACCCCCTCCCTCCCGGCATCAGCACGACCGACGTGGTGCTGGTCCATATGCGCCATCCTGTGGATCGCCTTCTAGGTATGGTCCAGTGGTTTTTGGCAATTTAGGTGGACGGCGCAGGCTTCAGTCGTCACGTCGTTTAGGTCCAAGGGTGGAATCCGCTATCGTGTCTGAAACAGAAAAATAAACGCGACCGCGCACAAAAACGATCGTTTCGAGCGATTACTGTATGCGCCTGTAGTAAAGTTGTTGGAGGCTCGGGTCATACCGTCGAAACAGCATCGAACCCTCCCTCCCGGCATCAGCACAACCGACGTGGTGCAGTTCCATATCCGCCATCCTGTTGATCGCCTTCTAGGTATGGTCTAGCGGTTTGGAAATTGTGGTGGACGGCGCAGGCTTCAGTCGCCACATCGTTTAGACCACAGGGCAACAGTCCCTAAAACCGAAAAAACCGACCGCGAGCGCGCACAACACAAGGGCAATTAATTGTTCACTTTGAGTCTTTGAACGCGACCCGAATAAGTTCGAAAAGCGTCCCACCAGTCCTTCTCGTTCCGCAGGTCGTTGACCTCCCTGTAGCAGGTAGGCCATCGAAGTCCAATTAAGTCGAAGGTTCGAGATGATTTAAAAAAAAAACAATCTTTATTACACTTTTTGAGTCCTTGTTACAATTTAACAGTCTTTATTACACTCTATGATTATTTATTACACAATACAATACAATAATATGACAATATCAATCGTTTAGAAAACCGACATAGTAACAGCTATTACTATATTAGAACTTGTCCTATTTTACATTAATTTACAGTCTTTATAGGTCTGGACTGTGACATCAGCAAATTAGATAGGGCCTTAGGGTCGTCATTAAGTTAGAAAGTGTCGTTAGAAAGTGTCCTTAGGGTACATGTACTTAACACCTCCCTCCTTAAGATGAAACGTCCTCGTTTCTTAGATGATTTTGGGATATAGTGGAGTTGAGGGTCGCTGATCCATTTCCACTTCTTGAGATTGGTTTTTCGTCATCTGTTTATCCCTCCATACCCGATATATCTTCATCATTTGTTTCTTGTAACATAAAAGAATTATTAGCAATATACCAATGATAATAATCATACCAGTAATCGTGACGTGTCCATAAAAGATGATAGGTTTAAGATGAACAGGTGTATCTTCTATTTTCTTTAATATTTGGTTAATATCTTCCATTTTGTCAGGATATTTTTCCAGTGTATAGAGGTCTTGACGGGGCTTAGATATCTCCGTATGATACATAATAATCTTGGTGGGAGATACCTTGGTGATATCCTTTTCATAGTAATCTTGGTTGATGATAGCATATTTTTCGTAATCCATGAGGTAATTTCCAGGGGGATGTTCTCCTTCTTCTGTTGTCCATTTATTTGTAGTAATTACCAACAGCGTTCCATTATGCAGGGTCAATATTTCTTCGTAATTCTGAACATGAATACTAGGACTTTCAAAAGCATTTATTACCTTAGTTAAAATTTTCTTTTGACAAAAGTACTTTTGATTTTCAACTTCCGTACAATGTTCATACCATCGCGACAGGGATTCATACCGGGTATTGTATTTGGAAGGTAGTAGGAAAATATTATTTTCTTTTAATAATGGATAAATTTGATAGATTTTGAATCGTATTGGGAGAGAAATCGGAAATTGGATAATCCCTATAATCATGTCGTTGGTCATGATCATCGTTTGCCTATTAAACTTCAAGTAACTCATAGGGTGGTTATCTGAATGAGGTATTAACTGATCCTTAGAATAAATACTAGAAAGATGTTGCATCATTTCTTTTATCTGTTTATTTGAAATAGATTCATAACTAATTATATCCTCTCTTGCAAAAGTAAGAGTTCTTTCAATAAGTTGTAGTTGATTGAGCAATGTTTGAGAAATGGTTATTACTTTAAATAATTGATTTTCGATATCTAATCCTTTCATTTCTTGATTGATTTTCGAGAGTGTATCGTTAAACTGTTTATTAATATTTTTAATTGTTTCTGAATAGGAATTGGTTATATGATGTGCTAAACTTAAGTATTGGTCTTGTTTTTCAATCGTTTTCTTTTGGTTATCAAAGAGGGTGTTTATATTATTTTTAATTTCTTCGTAATCATTGGAATCTAATGTTCCAAAGAGGTATTTAAAAGCGTTTTTTCCTATGCCGTTTACTAATCCACGCTTTTCACGCAGAGGTCGTAATTTGTCTAACGTGTCGTGAATTTGATTTAATATATTTTCAATAATAATTATTAAATCACTTTTTACCTGGTATCTTAAAATAGTGGTCTTCGCAATTAATTCTAAATGGGTTAATCTAATTTGTGTCAGATTGATATTATAAGCAAATTTGTGGTAATGACTGAATAAATATGCGTCTCCGAGATTTTCTTCTAGATACGATACAGTTTTATTTATAGGACTAACGCTAATTGCTTGAAGAAGTGGCAGCATTGCTATCAAGATGAGCGGATGTAGTCTCATTTTTACCTGGAAGAGAGATAAATTTTCTTACTCTTTTTATTTTTCTTTTAGAAAATTTTCTTGGTGTTTTATTTTTTTCTGTTATTCCTAAAATATAATTGTCTTTGTTTTCAACGACTTCTACGGGTTTAAAAGGGTTTTTTTAGTTTTTGGTGTTGTTTGTCGTTAACATAAACCTTTTTCGGAAGGGGATCGGGTAATTTTTCAGTGTTTTTGTGGTTTAATTTATCAAGTGTTTGTTGATTTGATTGTTGTGATTTGTTTCGTATTTGTTCATAGAAATATTTAACTTCATTTAATCTTTTGACAGTGTATTCAGAGGGGGCGTCTATATTTGGTATCTCTTGTTCGGTAACATCATTATAGGGTCCATAAATAACTTCATATGGTCTTAGTTTAGTGGTCGATTGCACAGAATTGTTATATACAAACATTATTTGCATGACCAAATTCGGTATTGTTTCATGAGAGTTGACTAATTTTAATGCATTTAATTTCTCCTTTATTGTGCTATGTAATCTTTCGAGAGGGGCTATTCCTGTTGGATTTTTGACTGATATTAAATGTAAGTCAATATGATACATTTTACAAAAATTTCTAAAATGTACATTATTAAATTCAACTCCTTGATCGATAATAATTTTACCTGGTAAATTATGGTGTGTTATGTAATGCCTTAATTTGTTAATATAGGTTGTATAATTAGTGTCTATTAGATAATAAGTTTGACCGTACTTAGAAAAATGATCAAAAATAGTCAAAAACTTGTGATTAGAAATAGTAAATGTGTCTAGCATAATTAACTCAAAAGGCCTTGAAGACGTAATGGGTCCCTTGTATGGTGGTTTGTATGGATTTCTATCGTATTTTGCTTGCAGACATATACTACATTTATTTATATAGGCGTTAATCACATTATTTAAATTTGGAACATAATAAAGGCGTTTGAAATGATAAGTCTCATTAATTCCATTATGGTTTACGTCATGATAATTAGAGACCTCATCTAATAATTTCTCCACTGGAATGTTAGGAGGATTAGAAATGGTTTTAATTATTTTTACTTGATTATTTTGTCTGATTAATAAATTGTGTAAAGCAAAAAATATTTTATGTTGAAATGATTCTGACATTTTTTCATCAAAGTAAATACCTATCTGATTAGGAATCCTAATCTTTCTCTCATTAATTTGATGTGATATCCAGGGTAAATCTGTGATATTTCCTAGTTACATTAACTATTTGCTTTTGTTTAGCACTATTAATTGTAAATTTTCTTTTTCCTAACTTAAATATAAAAGATGTTTGAAAAGATTTTAATGGTCTTTCAGAGATTTGCATCTCTGGAACAGGGTTTTCAATTGCTGAATGTACAGTTTGATTATCGGAAGCCGTCAGATCTTGCTCTAGTTCTTCTACTACTTGATCTATATCTTCCTGGGGAAATTCGCTAGGGTTATTAAACAAAGAGTCTAAATCAATATCTAAATCAAAATTTTCATTTTCTACTGCATTTAATTCAAATCGACTAAGGGCGTCGGCCACAAGATTTTCTTTTCCTTTTATGTGTTTAATGTCATAGTTATATTCTTGCAACTTAATTTTCCAGCGACACAAGCGTGATTGGGGTTCTTTAAGAGAATTTAGCCAGATTAGGGGTTGATGATCCGTTTGTAAAAGAAATTTGCGCCCGAAGATGTACGGCCGGAATTGTTTGCAGGAGTCTAAAATCGCGAGAAGTTCCTTTTCGATGGTGGAATAATTTCTCTCCGCACTATTTAAAGTTCTTGAATAGAAAGCTACGGGATGTTTATCCTGAGAAATAACTCCACCTATTGCTTTGTCGGAAGCGTCAGTAGTGACTGTAAATAATTTAGTAAAATCGGGATAGGCAAGGATAGGAGCATTGGTGATCAATTCTTTAATTTTTATGACAGCGTTTATAAATTCGGGATTTTGATTATCTACCTTATTGTTTTTCTTTAAGCATTTAGTGAGGGGTACTACAATTTTAGAATAATTTTTAATAAATTTCCGGTAATATCCTGAGAGACCTAAGAATGCTCGTAGTGTTTTTATGTTATGTGGAATAGGAAATTCGACAATGGCTTTGATTTTGTCAGGGTTCGGCTTTATCCCTTCGGTTGTGATTAAGTGCCCTAAAAATGGTACTTCTTTTCGACAGAATTCTGATTTATCTAAAGATACTTTTAAGTTTACCAATTTTAATTTTTCAAAGATTAATTTTAAATGATTAACATGATCATGTAACGACTTAGAAAAGATCACTATGTCATCCATGTATACAAAGGTGAATTTATACAAATATTCTTTTAAAATTTCATCCATCATCCTTTGAAAAGTGGCCGGAGCATTTTTTAAACCAAACGGCATTCTGACATATTCGTAATGACCGTTTTCCACACTAAAGGCCGTTTTTTCAATAGAATCAGGATGCATGGGAATCTGGTGAAAGCCACTAGCCAAATCTAGGGTAGAATAATAATTACACTTTCCTAATGCATCTAAGACGTCGTCTATCCTGGGAAGGGGATATTTGTCTTCAACTGTTTTTTTATTAAGATCCCTAAAATCGATAACAAGTCTCCATTTCTTTTTATTAGAAGCGTCTAGTTTCTTCGGTACGATCCATACCGGAGATGAATATGGTGATATTGAAGGCCTGATAATATTGTCATTTAATAATTTTGTTATTTGTTTTTGAATTTCTACTTTTAATTTCTGCGGATATCTAAAGGATTTTCGATAAATGGGGTCGTTATCTGTTGTTCTGATATTATGTTTGACACTAGTGACAGCTGTTAACTTTGACTGGTCTTTATGAAATATATCTTTAAATTGATGACAAAGTTTAATTATTCTACCTTTTTCCTCTGAATTCATATGATCAGTTCGTAAATCTTTAACCGGGTTAAAATCTAAGTTTTCGTCGTTATTAGTAAGCGGGTCGTTAGAATGAATGTAGTTGGATAAAAGATCAACATCCATAGGTTCATCAATATTTAAATTGTGTAAGCAATAAACTTGCGCATAACCGTCATTTACCGTATAAATTCCAGGCATTATCTGTTTATTGTCTGAGATGACACAAGTACCTTTATGTATATTTACAGGAATTTTCTTAATGGTGTATGTGTTAATTACTTTATTGCGAGTTTCTACAAAAGGGATTACTGTGTTTGGGGTTGTAATTGTTTGTTCGGAATAATCAATAATAGCTTTAAGTGTTTTTAAATCTGGATTACTTATTAGTGCATTAAAGGTGTTATGAAATTTAAATATTAAAAATTCAATTTCTGCGTTTTCGCCAAATTCGTGTAAAAATGGAATTTTGAGTCTATACAAACCGTTTGTTTGGCCATGTACTGTTTTGATTTCGAATGGATGTTCATAAACGTATTCTGAAAAGTAATTAGATGCTAATTCTGGACTTATAATACTTATACTAGCGCCTGGATCTATTAAGATTTTACAATCGTAAAAGCTGGATTGAATATATGGCAATCGAGGGGTTTTAATTAAGAGATTGTTTAAATCGCTTAAATCTACGTGATCGATGGGTCGTTCGAGGCTGGTTGGGTAAAATTTTGATCTTCCTGAGAAAATTTGATAATATCGTCTTTAAGTTCATAATCTAAATTTTCATCAAAGGGGTTTTCCTCTGATTCTATTCTAATATAGGCGTTACCTTCCTTATCATAAACATATGGGTCATCATCCTGTAAGTGTGTTACTTCCTCTATTTTAAAATTTGGATTACTTCTAACTACATTTTGAAAATGATTGACAAAAGGTTTTCTAAATTGTGATACTGTTTGTCATGGAAACATCATTGGAACCTACAGGGTTTCTTTGTTGGAAAGTTCTAAATTGTTGTTGCGGTAATTGTGGTCTAACGTTTTGCCATTTATTTTGTTGTTTTGCTTGTAATAATACAGGATGTGGTTTTGGGACAATAAAAGGTTTGTGATGGATTTGTGGAGGTTGCTGTTGAGTGGGTCTTATGAAATTGTGCTGTGTAAAGAACGGTCGCCTCTGGCTTTGGGGTTGATAACTAGAAATTGGATTTTGTTTTATTTGAGGTGTTTTGTTAACGTGTACCTGATGTGTTTTTTGACTCTGAATTTTTTGCATCTGTTGATACATTTGTGTGGACTGGTTAAGGTTTTCTAATTCTTTACAATACGAAAGAGCACTTTGTAAATTTAGAGGTCTCCTATATAATAAATGAGTTCTATATGGTTCGTTAATAGCGGCACAAAATACCTTTGTAGCTTCTTGTTTATAATGGGTTCTCCTATATTGTTGGTCGACAAGACCGTCTACTGATTCATTTAATTTTGACAAAATATTATGGATTCGCAAATAGTAATTTTCATAATGTTCATTTGATAACATTGCACAACCAATCAACTGATTATATAATAAATCTGTGTTCTCTATGGAACCGAAACGTTCTTTTAAAAGTTTTTTTAATTGAGACCAATCTTCTGGTCTTTCGACACAATACAATAATGCAGCATCGTTCTTTAATTTATTAATAATAGCTATAAATTTTGCATCTTGATATTCTAAACTACTTGAAGTTACATTTATCCAAAAATTGTCTGTTGCCTTGATGAATTGAACAAGTTCAGTTTCTTTTCCGTCAAAATTTGGAATGAGGTTGTAAAAGAAATCAAACTTTGTCTTGAAGTCAGCTAACGGTACGGTTGTGGGGGTAGTCATTATTGTTATGGGGGAGAAATAGATTAGGAATCAAGCGATGGTACGAAAATTGTACTTACTGTTTTCCAAAATTTCTCCGATAGATAGAAGGATGCAGTGGAAGTCCTAGAATCTCTGATGTATTTTTAGATCTTCCTATTTTTCTCTTCTACTCCCAAGGGTTGTGTAGCAATCAAAGTGTAGGTTTTTCTTATTGGAATCGTGAACGTTGAGGAGTTGAACACCTAGGGTCGCTTCTACAGAGTTTCTCGATGAAATTCTTCAATAAAGGATCCCTTCACGATCCTGTTCGCAGTGCCAATTAAGTCGAAGGTTCGAGATGATTTAAAAAAAACCAATCTTTATTACACTTTTTGAGTCCTTGTTACAATTTAACAGTCTTTATTACACTCTATGATTATTTATTACACAATACAATACAATAATATGACAATATCAACCGTTTAGAAAACCGACATAGTAACAGCTATTACTATATTAGAACTTGTCCTATTTTACATTAATTTACAGTCTTTATAGGTCTGGACTGTGACATCAGCAAATTAGATAGGGCCTTAGGGTCGTCATTAAGTTAGAAAGTGTCGTTAGAAAGTGTCCTTAGGGTACATGTACTTAACAGTCCTCGAAGCGTGAGATCCCGATCGGCCGTCTCGCGATGTTGTTCCTCGATGTTGAACAGGGCGTGTTCCGCGGTGTCGATGCCGTCGCCGCATTCGCATGCGTCGTCGTCGATCTTACCGATGCGTTTCAAATAAGACCGGAAGTTTCCATGCCCTGTCATCAATTGTACCATGTGGAAGTCCATATTTCCCGTTACTTTTAAATCGTAATTCGGTTCCGGTAGGAAATTCGCGGTTATTCTACCGGTCGTAGCCGTCCTCCATCGTTCTTTCCATGCCTCCAGTGTGTTATTACGTAATCGCCTTTTTACGAGGGCTCTGGGAGCCTGATCGTAAATCGGTGGTGTCTGTTGATAAGCGGCCGCGTCCTTAGCAAGTTCATCCGCAACGTCGTTTTTGTGATTTCCCGAATGGGATGGCGTCCAGTGGAAACGGAGGTTAACTTGCGTCGCCAGGTTGACTGCAAGTTCCCACGTCTCATATTGTAGAGCAGTTGGTCGCTTCATATTGCAAAGGGCGGACAAAACAGACAGGCTGTCCGTTACGATGGAACACTCCGTGATGATCCCGGTTTGCCCCTGTAGATGCGTTAGTGCTTGCCGAAGTGCAATTAATTCGCACTTGAATATAGAACTATTTTCTGCGAGTGTAAATTTTTCCCGATGCAGCTCCGTATCGCCATGATAGAGTACGAACGCGCCGCCGGCGCGCCCGTCTTCCATTCTCGAACCGTCGGTGTAGTAGACGGTCTCAAAGGCGTCCCGAACCCCGTTGTGGAATCGGAAGTTGTCCAGGTCCGCCGGATGAGTCCTGTCCTCCATGATGGACCGTCGTTCGATTTGCCGGTTTTCGAGCTGTACGACATTGATTTCGTTGCCACGTGGTAGGCCAGAGAGAAGGCGGTACCTTTTCGCCGTCTCCTGTAACAACAAATCAAACGGCAGAATTCTACCCAACACAAGAGCAGCATCAGTAGATACAGTACGATAGGCCGCCGCCGCTTTGACCGCTAGGATACGTTGCGCGCTCAACACAGACCTGCCCTCTTTCACTTTACACCCCTCTTCCCAAATCGGCGCGCCGTAAAGCATCGCCGATTGGACCGCCCCTTCATAAACTTTTGACAAGGCCACGCCCCTGAAACCCCACGTCAATCTTGCCGCCGCCGCGATTTTGTGTGAAATTTCTTTGCCTTTTTCAGCCACGTGTTTTATATGTTTTTTCCAATTCAGTTTGTCGTCAATAAAAATTCCTAAATATTTGATATGGTCCGAACAATGAATAAAATGGTCGTTTAAGGTAAAAGCGGGTCTCTGTTGGTTTGGTGTTTTTCCAAAAAATAACGCCTCAGTTTTTTCCGGATTGAAAATAAGTTTTAGATCTTCGGCCCAGTTTTATAACGCTTTTGACGCTTGGTTGACAGTATTTTTAAGCAATTTATACTGACGCGCTTCGACTCCCAACAGTGTATCGTCGGCAAATGAAAAAATCTGAGCTCAGTTCGGTAATTGAATGTCAAAAATGGTGTCGTACAAAATATTCCACAAAAGCGGGCCGGAGCACGAACCCTGTGGACAACCTCTTTCTATGTTTTTTGAAACCGCGGTACCGGAAATTGAGACGACAGCGGTTCTGTCGCTAAAATAATTTCTAACTAATTTGATTAAATTCGCGGATATGTTCCGTTTTTGCATTTCTACAATTATTCGCGGCCACCAAGCGTTGTCAAAGGCTCCGGATATATCTAGCGCAACGGCGGCGACATAATTGTCGTTTCCGCGAGAGTTTTTTATGTTCGTTACAACTGCATTTATGGCGTCTGTGGTGGACCGTCCCGCGATAAAACCGTACTGATTTTTATTTAATTTGCCGTTTATATTAATTTCAAATTGAAGTCGCGTTGTAAAAATCCGATCTAATGTTTTACCGACTATAGGAAGCAAACTGATCGGCCGATAACTTTTAACGTCATTAAAACTGCGATTTCCCGGTTTCGGAATAATTTTGACTACTTGTTTTTTCCAACAAGTCGGAAAAACACCCGATAAAAAGCAATCGTTAAAGATTTCTATAAAAACGTCCGGCGCGAATTGAAAAGCCGCCAAGGCCGCGTCTGATGTGATACCGTCACAACCTGGTGCTTTCCGCGGGTCCATTCGCCTAATTGCACGTTCAATTTCCGAAAATGTAACTTTTTTAAAGGGTGTGTCGTCTGAAAAATGTGCGTTGGCTGCTTCGCGAAATCGTGTTTGTGATTCATTGTCAGTAGCGATGTTGTCCGGCGGAAAGAAAGATTCCAAAATGAATTCTGCCGTTTGTCGCGTGTCGGTCGTGTACGTTCCGTCGGCAAGTTTTAAATTGTGAAAAGCCGCGCGATTTGATTTTTACCGCGAATTACCTTATACGCCGTTCCCCATGGGTCTTTGTCGGAGTGACGCGTACAAAATTCTCGAAATTTATTAGCTCGCGTTTTTTCAATAAGTTCTTTATATTCGCGAAAAATTGTGTAGTACGCGTCGCGCTTAGTTTCGCAGTCGGCTTCGTTTTTTGCCCGTTGATAAAATCGTCTAAGCTTACGAGATTCCGATCTCTTTTTAGTGAGTTCTTCGGTCCACCAAGGTACACTTTTCGCGAAGTGTTTTTTAATAGGCATCGATGCCTCACAAGCCTTAACAATGCAGTCGTTTAAAAATTGCGCGCGCTCTGAGATACTATTTATATCGATTAGTTCTATGTTCCTAATGTTTTCCGTAAAATTGTCCGAAAAGATACGCCAATTTGCTTTTTTGTTACAGAACCTACGGTCAGTGATTTCGGAGTCGCGTTTTTTAAATGAAATTTGCCAAAAAATTAATTTATGGTCTGAAAGTGTTTCTTCGTCGACTATGTACCAGTGATTTATTAATTTTAATGCTTCATAATTAACAGCAGTGATATCCACAAAACTTGATCCGCGATGTCCAACAAAAGTCGGTTCCGAGTTGTCATTTAAAATTGTTAAATTTTTATTCTCAAAAAAATCTAAAATTTTTATTTCTCTATTATCATTAATTTTACTTCTCCAAACAGAATTTTTTGCATTGAAATCTCCAGCAATAATGACAGGTTTAGTCCGATGGTCAATTTCAGTGAAAATATAATTAAGTCGATCGATAAATATGTTGTCGTCGATGTCCGGCCCGGTTGGCGGTAAATAGATGTTAATGAGAATTAAACGATGGGTATTTACAGTAATTTCACTAACGACTATATTCGCACAAGAAACACTTTCTAGAAACAAACAATTGACTTCTGAGTTGTTTACAATAATAGCACTTTTAGGAGTATTAGCTGCTTTAGATATGACTAGTGAATTTTTAGAAAAACCAACAATTTTCCATCTATTGACTGTAGGTTCCTGCACTAAACAAATATCTAATTTTTTGTCGGAAATTATTTTCAGTAGATTGCTAGTAGCCGCCTTGCCCTTTCCTAAATTGATTTGACCGAAATTTAAAAAGAAATCCGCGTCGGGGTTATTTTTATGGATTTTATTGTCCATAAAAATCGATGTTTGCTAGGATAGAGTTTTTAATTCTATTCATTGTAGGGCAAGACGTGCTTTTCGCGTCGTGATCGGTATTAACTTGCCCATGTTTTTTATCTTTATTGGAACGAACGCAAACAATAGGTACAAGTCGTTTTGGTTGACTTGCATTCGCTAAACCTATGTTTACCGCCGCATTTCCCGCAAATTTGGTCCTTAACTTTGCAGTTTTTCGATATATGCCCGTAATCATAACATTGAAAACACTGCAGGAGTGAAAAGTGATCCCGGACAAAAACGCGTTGCCAATTTAAATAGATAGGTCTGTCTAACATTTTTTGCCTTAAGAGCGGATTTATGTCGAAAATAGCGCTATAGCTATCTCTATTGCCACGGGTTTCAAACATCGCTAGTTGTCTAAAATCGGACTTAAATTTGTTAATGTCGTTGCCGCAAAATTCGTCAATAAAGTCGTTGTGTCCTAAAATTGTTTCATGCAAATGTTCCGCGTTTAATTCTTTGTTGATCCTATCGATCCTTAATCTAGGCCAACGTTTTTTAATTTTCCTAACTGTAACTTCTTCCTTGGCTTTACTCAATAATGATTTTTTAATTTTGTCCACGTCCTCTTTTCTTGCGCAATCTACTACAATATCGCCTGATTTAGTTGCCCTAATATTTTTCACTGTTATATTGTTTTTTATTGGATCGACCGTCTTCATAACTATTTTTTTAACGAAGTCCGCACTTTTCCCTTCTTTACTAGACTATTCTTACCGGAAAATAATTTTCATTAACACGCGTTTTTGCAATAACATTATTCCCTACATTATTTCCTGATTTCAACCTATCTGCATATGTAAAAGGAGTTGTACTCACAGTTTGTTGTTCCCCTTTTTCTTTAAGTTCCTTCTCCTGTTTCGAAATAGTGTGCCGCAATTCTTTCACGACGCCTGTTATTTGTACCAGACTTTCCATTAGTAAATCCGCCGTCTCGCGAATTATTTTCCTGTCGGCGACTTTAATTGTTTCAGCTTTCATTGGAACTAATTCGCGAATAATTTTGTAAAACCGTCTCGCGTTAGCACTCATTCGATCTTCCGGAAAATCGCCGCAGATTTGAGTCGATTCGCCGCTATCACGCCGTTTCGCTTTTTTCGACTCGATTTTTGAAAAATCGGGTTCTTCGTCGCACCATTGTTTTGTGTTTTTCTTTCGCTTTGTCGTTTCCGGCGTAAAATCCGTCACTAAGGTTATGTAGTTTCGTGTTTGCGTTGGCGGGCTTTTTGTTAGGATATTCCTTCTACCCACACAAGAAATAACTACAATTTGCAAAGCAAAACAACTAAACTTTAATAACACAACCTGAATTTTAACAAGAACAAAGATTACATCTCACACACAAGAACAGAACAGAATACAAGAATGTTTTTTGTGTATTGATTTTTCAAAGGTCGTTCGCGCGTTGTTAGGTGGTCGATTACTACATCGTTCCGTCATTCATCGTCCAAGCACACAGCGTCGAACCTAGCTGGGTTTCGATGCAGAGCCAGCGATGGTTAAAATTCCTCTCTGGGAAAGTGGACCTGTTTGCGCGGTCTGCGCTCACGTAGTGGTAGTTGAAGTTGCCTACCAGGCACGGGGTCTGGGGCAGACGCCACAACTACTGTTTCCCCAGAAACCTTGTCGGGACGATGAGGTTGCGAAGATTTGGTTGTAGGAGCCGGAAGAACTGATTGTTGGGAGACTTGATTCCCAAACTGGTCATTGGCAATGTAGGCAGGCTTGAGGGCGTCGGTGGATATCGTTTTTTCCGTGCCACCAATGTTGATGACAAAGAGTCGGTCGCTAATGCGCTTTACGACCTGGTATGGTCCAGAATAGGGTGGTTCTAAGGGCTGCTTGACGGAATCTATTCTGTTAAAGACGTGCAAACAAGTTTGTAGGTCCTTAAGGGTGAAAAACCGTGCTGTAGTGTGATGAGCCGTGGGCAACGGACGGAGGGCTCGTATATGTTGTCTCAACTGACGGAGAAAGACGGAGGTTTCGACTGGTGGTTCCTGGGAGACGAAGAATTCTCCGGGAAGCCGAATGGGTTCACCATACAGAAGTTCTGCAGGGGACGCTTGGATGTCTTCCTTGATGGCGGTACGTAAACCAAGCATGACAGTGGGCAACAGTCGTGTCCATGGGATATGGGAAGCACACATGAGGGCGGCCTTAAGGGAGCGATGCCATCGTTCAAGAAGGCCCTTGGCTTGGGAGTGGTAAGGGGAAGTACGTATCCGTTTACAACCCAAGAGCACAGCAAGTGACGAAAAAAGGGCAGACTCAAACTGAGTACCTTGATCGGTAGTGATGGTTAAGGGAGGGCCATAGTGAGAGATCCAGCGATCATAAAAGGCGAAAGCTATAGTATCGGCTTGGATGTTAGATATGGGGACCGCGACAGGCCAGCGAGTGAACCTGTCAATTAAGGTCAGACAATAGCGGGAACCATCCATCAAGGGAAGAATAATGATATCAAGATGTACGTGCTGAAATCGCGCTTCTGGGACGCGAATGTGGAGAGGTTGGCTATGATTGTGGCGTGAGACTTTCGAACGTTGGCAGGAAAGACAGTCTCGGGACCATCGGAGGGCATCTTTACGGACACTAGGCCAGACAAAACGTTCTCGAAGAAGACGGGAGGTTGCTCTGCCACTGGGGTGAGAAAGGCCATGTACCATATCAAAGGCTTGTCTTCGGAGGGCTTCTGGTAGGTAAGGGCGAACGTGGCCAGTGGAGACGTCACAGAAGAGTTTATAACCATCGAAGATTAGTGGTTGAAGTTTTAGGGAAGTGTCAGCTGAAAGAGGAGGATCGCTGCTGGTTTGGGCTTCGTGAATGGTCGCGGCAGTCATAGCGGTAGGTAGGGTAATGGCTGCTATACGAGATTGTGCATCCGCAACAGGATTGTCCTGTCCGCGGATATGAACGAAACTAAGGTTGAATTGAGAAAGATAGCCGAGTTGCCGAAGCTTTATCACTTTTTTCGGAAAAAGCAAAAATTAAGGGACGGTGATCTGTTTTGACAGTGAACTCGCGACCTTCCAAGAGATGTGCGAAGTATTTAACAGCACTAAAAACGGCCAGAAGCTCGCGATCATACGTCGAATAGCGAGTTTCGGAAGGTACTAATTTACGAGAGAAAAAGGCAATGGGCTTCCAAGTGTCGTTTTCCAGTTGCTCTAAAGCTGCTCCGATTGTCGGACGCATCAGTGGTAAGTGAAAGGGGGGCAGAAAGTGAAAGAAATGCGGCGCGTGTAGCAGAAATGACGGAAACTTTGCAGTCTGCAAAGGCTTGTTCAGCGGGCGGAGTCCAACGGATTGGAGTGCTGTCCCTCTTCTTCTTAAAACCTTTGAGCAGGTTGTTCAGTGGAGCTTGGATAGAAGCCGCATTTGGAATGCAGGATCTATAATAGTAGACAAGGCCCAGAAAGCGTCGCAATTCCTCGTTTGTATTAGGCTTGGGGAATTCAGCAATGGCCTTGATGCGATCATCAGGTGGTTTATAGCCATGTTGGTTGATGTGGTACCCCAGGTAATGGATTTGGTCTTTGGAAAATTGAGATTTTTGGACGTTGATGCGGAGGTTATTACTTATCTCGCAGAATTTGAAGAGTTTGACGAAGGTGCTGTTGATGTTCTTCGTAGTCGGAAGAAGCTATGAAGACGTCGTCTAGGTAACAACAAACAAATGGAAGACCACGGAAAATGCCATCCATGAAGCGTTGGAATGTTGCAGTGGCATTGCGGAGGCCTGGTGGCATACCAACATATTCATATAAACCAAACGGCGTTGTGACCGCTGTTTTGGGAATACTTTCGGGGTCGACTGGTATTTAATGGTAGGCGGATTTTAGGTCAATAGCAGAAAATACCTTTTTGTTATGTAATCGGTGTAATAAGTCTTCGATACGGGGGATCGGGTACCTGTCAGGGCGTCTTAGCATTAAGTTTGCGGTAGTCACCCGTAGCTCTCCATGTACCATTTTTCTTCTGCACTAAATGCAGGGGACTGGCCCATGGACTGTCGGATGGACGTATGACTCCTTGTTGAAGCAGTGAATCAAATTCGTCTCGAGCAGCTTGGAGGCGCTCGCCAGTCAGGCGGCGAGGGCGGTCAACAACCGGAGGTCCCTGAGTAATAATGTGGTGGCAGACGTTGGTCTCACTTGCAAGTGAAGGTAGTTGAGGAAGCGTGATATCAGTAAAGTCGTGCAGTAGTTTGGCAAAGGTACTACCAACACGTCCACCGGGGAGATCGAGGTTGCTGATAGTAGAAACTAGTGAGACTCGCGTGGGTTGTAGTGATCCAATGGTTTTTAGGTCCGTTAGCGGATCAATGAGACGTTTATTGGTGAGGTCTACCTGGAGATTGAAGTGCGCTAAAAAATCGGCGCCAATTATGGCGGTTTTTACGTCTGCAATTGTGAATGACCATGTAAAAGCTCGGTGGAGGCCGAGTGTTAACGTGAGATACTGTTGACCAAACGTGGAAATCGGCGTGCAGTTTGCAGCAAAAAGTTTTAAGTCGGTTGGCTTTATCTTCTTGTTGAGATGAGCTTTGGGAAGTAATGAAATTACTGAGCCAGAGTCTATCAGAAAAAGAAGGTTGGTAACGGGATCATAGATATGAAGGCGACTGGAAAGTTCTGGTGAAGAAACGACGTGGCTGGCACTGGTCGCTGGTGCGGTGCACAGCCGGGTTAGTTTCCCTCATCAGAAGGTTGTGAGGATTTCGTCCTGAAGGTACAAGGTTGACTGCAACGCTGAGCGTTAACACCAAACTTTTTATGATAGAAACAGAGTCGGGGTGCGGCTGGAGACAATGAACGAGAATGTCGACTATAATTGTTAAAAATATCTCGGGGTTTACGAGCAAGCTCTGCTACTTGTAATTTCAACTCAGAAAGGCCTTTAGTTAAAACAGCCAGTTGTTCTGAAATTGTGGGCTCAGAACGACTTGAAGGGGGCTGGGGTGCTGAGGTGGCCATAATAAAAGGACCCACCTGGCTGTCCATAATTTCGTCTGCAGCTTTAGCGAGATCGTCGAGATCAGAGCCACGATGGACTTTTAAGATGCGTGATATGTGAGGGGGTAGCAATGCAAGCCATTTAACTTTAATGAGGTCTTCAGAAGCTTTGTTTCCAGTGAGAGTTTTAATTTGGCGCAATAGCTGAGAAGGTTTTTTATCGCCAAGCTGAAGCTCGTTTAACATTTTTTGAAGTTGGCGATCAGAGGAGTCAGAGAAACGTGAAAGGATCGTTTCTTTAAGCAGTTTGTACTTATCTGTTGGTGGAGGGCACTCGAGGAAA